>JAZHYW010008990.1:0-170172 GCA_037355805.1 Ixodes ricinus
TTGATGATGCAGGTCTGAATTCCCCGTGTGCGCCCTTTATATGCTAGTCAGCATAACTCGGCAGGGAAGTAATCAAATATTTGCCAGAACATCGCAAGCACACGTTTTTTGCTTCACGTTTTTTTTTAAAGAAAACTAATTAGATGGAAACTTTTCGTTACCACATTCCTCGTAGCAAGTACGCAATTTTCTCCTGTTACTTCTTTCTTTTTTTTTTACATACGCTTGCTCAATGGACTGTGAAACGGCATTTTTTGTTTGTTCTTTCAAGTTTTATATAGTTCATATCTGACGACAATCGTCTGGAATGTTGCATGACAACTGTTGAGTATTGTTTTTGACCAGCTGTAATATAAACTAACACAATTTTTATTTGGCACTGAAGGCCTGAAATAAACAGTATTTACTTTCAACTAAGGATGTGACGAATAGTTTATCTTTTTACCCTGCAAAAGTCTAAAATTCTCATATTTAGCTTTTTACAATAGGACCAGGTTCAGTCTTTTACTTTGAAATCAGATAACATATGCAACTTAATGTAAGTTATGCTGACTGACATAGAACCTAGTTACAAGTTAAATGACGATTTTGCGCCGCCTTCGATAGGATTCTGGCATCATGCAAGAAACTGAAGATATGACGTAATCGAAAATAATATTTGGCTTAAACGGAAAAAAAAATTAGGCTTATTTTTGCTAAGGCTGATGAATAACCGATGACCATTATAGGCCATTGTGTCTACGTCGCCTTAGCTGAAACTCATTTTATGAAATTAGAGAAACTATAGGTACAAATTATCCCTCTTTTTATGCTTAAAAGATAGTTTAAGTTTAGCCTTCTCATTCAATCAGCTCATTGTGGTAAAGCGAAGAGAGAGGGAACTTTGATCATGGTTTATTCCATGAACACTGTAGGCGGCAGACTCGCTCGCGCTATCGAACCTTGTTCTTTTAAAATTTTATCGAGTGATCACAGCGCCCCGCTGTAGATTCAGCAGTGCTCGCCTGGCGGCAACTACGTAACACTCTTCTCAACGAGCGTTTAACTGCACATTCAAAAGGTGGCAGACACCAAGAACCTCAGACATTCAAAATATATCTACCCAAAATATTAATTTTCAGCGCAGAAAACGAGACAAAGTTCACGCGCTCACTGCCGAAGCACTCGTAGCTTATCTGCTGGCAGCACTAAGGAGAATCACCGAGTAATCTAAGAGATTTTGTTATAGACGCGGCACGGATGGCGTTGTGCGTTGTAAAACTTGTTAGTGACTGCCTTTTTATGTGTTCTCCCATGCTATATGTTCATGATGGGGTGAGAGGAATTCGCACCGAGTTGTAGGGCGCAGGAACAAATATAGGAAGGCACATATCCGCTCATGTTAGCAGATTTTTCGCACGAAGCAGCTTTTAGATATCAGTGGGTACCAAACGAGAGCGATCTGAAGAAAACGCCGGCTATCGGTCGAAGCTAACCGACATTGTTCCGGCCGCTCCACATCGGAGTTGGTTGTTTGTTTTTAATTGCCGTTTGCACGCGTCTTAGTAGTTGGAGAATTCGCACTTTGCCGATGGGTTTGCCAACTTCAGAATAAAAAGGTCGGCAGGTATTCTTTCTGTCTTTATTCTTTCTTTCTTGTGTCCAGGAAAAGCCGAAGCGTGCATGCTGGTACACACAAATACACTCTTTGTACAAAAGAGGAAACACGAAAACATTGATCCTAATGAAGCTGAATGGTTACGGCATTTTAAAACGAGCCTTCACTATCAAAGATATCAACCTCCGCGCTGAGTGTATTAAAACTATTTTGAATACACAACATGGGGGAAAGTAAACAAAGGTCTTGCACATAAAACGTGTTGGGGTTGCGACTGCTCATGCTTGGAACGGATCAAGAGATCAGAACAACTTAATGTTCTAAGCACTGCTTTGTGCAAAAATACATAATCTAAAAAATTTCGCCGAGCTACTAATGTCTGCAATTCATCTGTGTAACACTGACTCGTGACTAAAAAAATCCGGCGACCGTAACAACGGTCGTACACAATGAGTGCCAGCTTCCTCTGAACATGTTCTAACCTCTCAGAGCCTGCCGCACTCAAACAGTTCCAGACCACGGAGCCGAAACTCAAGTTTTGAACGCACAATAGAGGTGTAAAGCCTGACAAGACACGAGGGCTTCTTGAAATCACGGGTTATTCTCGAAAACAAACCTAAAAGTCTGAAGCATGAACTCACCAAATATGACAAATGTGCATCAAAACTGAGGGTGGAATCTACATAGACGCCCAAATCCCGCACACAATCCACTCGACGTAATGGTTCATTCTTTTTAGATTTTACAAAAAATTTAGAACACATTTTATTTTGCCCGATAAAGAAATGACAAGCTTTTTTTCCTATTTAAACGCAAGTTTTGCATCTCACACCATAACGAGATTGCAGATGTGTCTTTTTGCAGAAATTCGCAATCAGCATCCGATTTGATATGTCTGTAGATCTTAATGTCATCGGCGAACTGGAGCAATTTGGAATGTTTTACACTACGATAAAGGTCATTAACAAAAAATATTAAACAGCAAAGGTCCCAGAGGTGAACCCTGGGGAACACCAGAAGGACATATGTATGATCTCGATAACTCACCACTAACACGAACTCTGTTAATGCGTCCGGTCAAGTATGTTTTGAACCACAGACATAACGGCAAAAACACTCCATATTTTGACAGTTTGTAAAGTAATAGTTCATGATGCACAAGGTCAAATGGCTTGCTGAGGTCAAAATAAATGGCGTCGACCTGACCACGGTTGGCGACGATAGGACCAACGCAACTGAAATAGTTTGTCAAATTTGTTTCCATGGACCTAGACTTAATAAAGCCATGTTGTGATTCGTTTAAAATTTCTTTAAAATGACTAGAAAGATGCATTTCTACCACGCTCTCAAAAAGCTTTGAAAATGACGACAGTAATGACACAGGTCTATAGTTTGCAACATCTGACGAGTTCCCTGATTTGAAAATTGGCACTACAACTGCTGACTTCCATTTTTCTGGAAAAATGCAATTTTCAAGTGACAAATTAAAAAGGTAAGTCAAGACATGTACAAAAGCATCCGAACAGCCTTTAACAATAAATGATGGTATGGTATCAAAACCGGACGAAAGTTTTGGTTTCAGACGTCTAACGCATTTTTCCACAGCTGCATGACCAATGCTGAAAGTGCCGAGGACGCTATCAGTCTTCGCAAAGTCAGCACCATTACTCGCTTCTGTACGTGAGTTTGCAGATTGTGTATCATGTATAAAGACGCTTGAAAAGTATGACGGAAACAACTCACATACAACAGCGGGGTCGGAGTGAAAACCGGTATCATTCGTCAACGTGACGTTTCTGGCTCCCGTTTACAGTGCATCTTTTTTATAATTCCAAACATTGTTAGAATTATTCAGTAAATCATTCTGAGTGTTGGTCGTGAAGTTTTATTTGTCTCTTTGATAAAGAAACTTTACCACTGCCTTCGCACGACTAAATTTCGCATACCACATGTCCCCATTGCAACGTTTGTATTGACGATGAAACCGAGATTTTTATTTTATTTTGCACTTCAGTTCATATGAAAACCACCATGGATACCTCTGTTGTTTATTTGTCTTAAGCGAAATAAAACGCTTTGCACCATCTGTTACAAGCTGGGTGAAAGCGTCACAAGCTGAATTTACGTCAGGGTCAGTTAAAACCAAAGACCAGTCCCGGTTTGTGAAGTGACGATAAAGACCCAGAGAATTTCACCACCTAAAGTCAAAGAAGAGAGTTGCCCGTAGGCTTAAACTGAAAAGGCAACCTTACAGTTGCTACAAACGGCTCATGCCAAACATCTATTGAAACCACTGGAGCGTCAGCTGACGAAATTACAGCGTCCATGTCATTAGTAATACACAGGTCTAATACGTTACCCGCAGAGTTTTTTTTAATTGTTTATCTGCGAAAGGCAGTTAAAGCTCAGAAAGTCAAGTAGCACACCGGCCTTTCCTGTCGACGCAAGACTCCTGTAACCTACATGCTGGGATCCCCAGATGGCACCAGGAAGATTAAAATCCCCGAGAAGAACAACACGATGCCGACACGCGTCTAACTTTGTCTCAAGCATATTGAAACTGTGCAGAAAATGCGACGCACTGAATCTGGAGGAAAATAGTAGTTACCAATCAGTAGATTTACTTTATCTTTCATCGATGCTTCAACCCACACACGCTCGTCGTAATCCTCTAGGTCTTCTCTTCGGTAAGAAACAAAATCTGCATTTACAGCAGTCATTACACCGCCTCCGAAACATTTGCCGGACTTAACAACGTCCCTGTCATGGCGATAGACGCTGAAGTTGTTACCGAAGTACTCAGAAAAGGGACTGTTGGCTGGCCTGTAGCCACGTTTCCGTCAAACAATATATATCATAGTTATTCGCATTCACACTAGCTGAAAATATATTTGGTTTAGTTCGAAGACCACGTACATTCTGATAGTGCAAGGTAACACTTTCATGACAGTGACCAGACATTTTGGTATGCTTATTGGTTCGAAGACATCGAAGTGGCAGTCGGATCAATTTTCAAAGCACCAAAGACCGGCCGAAAAATGCATCCAGAAAGCCACACATTCGGGTCAGTAATCATGTCGAAAGAGTTGATATCTGCACAGTCGTGGAAAGAAGCGTAGCTGTCGTACTTCGATAAACATTTGCGTCCTGAAAAGCGCCTATTTGGAACAGTAATGTGGGTCTCTAGCCATCTGCTGGGAACGTTGACTTCCAAGTTGCGCAGCTCTGGCCGACTTTATTCTGAGTATTGTCGACTTATATCCTAACTTTAATGATGACGAAGTGCACATCAGGGCATTTCTAGGCCTATCCACGGCCAGGCACTGAGGTGAGAGGAGTTCACGAAATATTGAGCTGTCGAGCAACAAAGTCGTTTACTGCATTCAAGCAAGTTTTTTAGACCATTCCGCTGGGTTCACATACCGGCGAATTGGGAGTACAAATGTCGGTTTTCTTCCGGCAGGCGACGCCGGCGGATCTTAAGCAGGTTGCGAACTCCCCAAGATTTTGGCATTGAACTCTATTAGTAACTCTTAATTACCTCTTTACTAGTCTAAACTACCTGAATCGTAGTCACTGCAGTCGTACTCAGAGCCAGCGGTGTACTTGTATGCGTGATACGGTTTCTACCCCAATTTACATCACAGTCCCGGCTATTCACAATGAAGAATGATCTGATGTAGCATAATGGTTTGGAATTGATCTTAACTTGATTTCATAATAAAAAAGTTGAATTACCATTTCTCAGAAAAATTTATTTCCGCTTCAAGTAGAATGTTGGTGCCGTTCATAAAATATATTTTGTTTAAAATGATCACATTGATGGTGGAGCTTCACTTTGCTGGAATACCTTTTACACCATTTTGTTTCGACCAAAACACAAAAATCAAATATTTTAATTGACATGTCACAACAAAAAGATCCTAGTATATTGAAAAAATGATAAATACTTGTCCCGTCGTCTAATTTGTGCAATACATATAGAAACATTTATTTAGAAATTGACCTATGGCAACGTGCTAATTGATTATGAAATGTTTGTGCACCTGTCTTACACAATTGACTAATCTGTTAATTTCGACACATGTAATCCCAGCAAGATAAGAAAGCAAAATACTTACAAGTTTTCAAAAATTGGTACCTCGAAAGAGCGCGAAAGCTATAAATAACTTGCCTTAAATCACTATCATCATGGTGAAATGTTGGCTTTGTGGGCTGATGAGCAGCTAATGGCCTTAATTATGATGCCCTGAAAAAGCATTGCAAATTTTGAGATATCAATACTTCCTCAATGATGTCGTTATATATGCTGGTTTATAAACGATCACCTCATCCCCTATCACAACTCTAAGGGTTTTAGAACTGTAATGTTTTTAATTTTTTTATTGTTAATGCATAAATTGTAATTTTCATTTTCTGGTTGTGTTTCTTTTTTGTGCTCTGTGCCTTCGAGCACTTCTTGAACACTAATTAAGATTGAATTAATTTACGTTGTGAGGCCAACGAGCCACAGTTTGAATCAAAGTCGAGCATAGAAATATATATTCAACAAAAAAGACATACTGACCAAGTTTAGAACGCAGGCTCTTTTGGAGTTAAACCTGAAATGTTGTACATCACAATAAAGAAATGCCTGATCTCCACGAGTGTACATTATAAACACTGAGTTGCGACACGAAACGAAATATAGAAACAAATTATGGTTGCTTAGAACGGCGATAGTTACTCGATTTTTATTCACTATTTGTAAAAAAGTTTTATCCTAAGAAAATCGAAGCTTATTCTACAAATCAATATTATGAGAATGTAGGGAGGTTAACCTGATTCTTTTGTTTTCATTCAACCTTACTTTTGTAGTCTGAACCGTAGCACACTTTATCATTGCGGCTTTTGAAAATACATTTTGTATAATTTTACTTCTATTTTTAGAAAACAACTTCTCTGTTTCAACTGTTCGAGACTATTATTTTTTTAATTTCGATGTTATTATTATTAGTTGTTTATAATTTCTTCTCATGCTGACCCTGCGCTACTTGCTTCCAAAATCGGAAGCCCACTGCCATCGGTTATAAAAAGAAATGTAATCATTCATTCATTCATTTGCTTTATTTTGAGTTCCACATGACCAGTTATACTCTTTTTAGAGGTGAACTACGTCAAAATTATAAAACTTTAAATGACAAGAACAAACCAGGACATGTTATATTGAAAGGAGGACGTCCATGCACTTTCTAAATATTTGTTTTGTGTCCAAAAATATTAATATCAAATATATTTAGGCTTTTTACTTATATTTATACATACTGCAGCCCCAGCGGGGCTATGGCAGGAGTGGGCGGGAGTTATACACAGACGGTCCAGACATCACTATGGACCACTTCCAACGGCACACAGAAATTCATCTGGTTGTAGTGATCGGATATTTCCTGGTAACAAACTCCAGCGTTCAATGGTGTGGGGAAAAAACTGTATTTAAACATATCAGTACGAAGATAAAAAGGTAAAATGTTTAGTTCGTGGTGCAGTTGGCTTGAGAAACTTTATGTAGCTATCTAAAGAGTCAAAACGTGATGAGTTAATCATGAAATACAAAGACTTTAGGCGCTCAATACCACGACGCTCAGAAAGAAGTCTTGGACCTAACACGGAAATATTCGAAGAAATAGAACAGTTTCTGTCATACCGACGACAAATAAAACCTACTTATTTCTTTTGAACTGATTCGACTTTATTTATATCAGACTGCTTGTAGGGAAACCAAATAATAGAACCATATTTGAGGATTGGGCGAATTAAAGTTTTAAATGTTAAAAGCTTAATATCTTGAGGTGCCACACCTAAGCTACGCCGCAGGTATCCAAGTCTTTTAAGAGATTTGTCGTATCAATGTGCTTAGACCAAGATAAATCTGGCGTGGAAAGAAGGCCAAGATATTTATGTCCAAAAACTTTTTATACGCATAACCCGTCAAATGAATAATTACACACAAAAGGTGATGAACACCTAGATAAGGGTATAAAAGGGGTTTACGAAGGTTTAGGCTAATTTGCCAGTTTTTACACCACGTACAAAAATTCAAAAAAGAATTGTTAAGAGCTATATGGTCCTCGGAGGAGTTTATCACGTGATATAGTACGCAGTCGTCAGCATAAAGTCGTATCTTAGTTTAAATATAGCGTGGCAAATCATTGATGTATATAAAGAAGAGTAGCGGTCCAAGAACTAATCCTTGTGGAACACCTGAGGATACATCAACTTTACTAGATTTGGATGAGTTAAAGTAAACAAACTGTGACCGACGAGAAAGAAAACTGGATATCCAGTTGACCAGGTGATGAATATTCAGAATTAGGTTAAGCTTGTGTAGAAGTTTAAAATGAGGAACTGTGTCGAAAGCCTTTGACAAATCTATAAATATCGCATCAACTTGATTACCGATGTCAAGAGACTGACCGATATCATAAACAAATTCTGTTAGTTGTGTTATAGTACTATAACCGCGTCGAAAACCATGTTGGAAATCGCATAAAATATTGTTACTTTCGAGAAACTCCATAATATGCCTGTAGACAATATGTTCTCGTAATTTGCGTGAATGTGACGTTATAGAAATTTGTCTGTAGTTTGACAGTGATTGTGAGTTGCCAGATTTGTATACGGGAATGATTTTTGCGAGTTTACAAGATGAAGAAACTGTGGCCGTTGACAGTAATTTCTGAAAAATAACCGTAAGACACCGACTGCACCAAAGGGAGTATCGGACAATAAATGAATTAGGAATGTCATCAGGACCAGGACTTTTTTTAGTATCTAACTTCAAAATAAGGTTTAGTACGCCCCGAACGTTCACATTTATGTCGTCAACCGCAGACGGCGAAACATGAGTAAAAGGAGGAACTATGAAATTATCAACTGTAAATACTGACTGAAAGTATTATAGAACGCTGTAGCGATTGTCAGCGCGTTCACGGTAGTTACGTCGTTAATTATAAACGAGTTTGAAGTCGTGCTGCCTGGTAAAATAGATTTCCAGAATTTTTGAGGGTTGCTTTTTATTAGGTTTTGCAATGCAACACGGAAATAGAAGTCTTTCGCGGAATTAGTTTTAAGTCGGAGTTCCTCCTTAGCTTGAATAAACTGAGCCGTCTTTGCAGGGCCAGCGCAACGTTTTCCACGCCGCAGTCTGCCGACACGTCGCGATAAATGAGACCATTCCCTTGTTGTCCAAGGAGCAACAATGTTATATTTTTTTAGTTTTGAGTGGCACAAATCGCTGGATACACGATTTTATCAAGTCTTCAAAAAATCTAACGAGTACATTCGCGTCACTGGAAATACTAAATTGTTCAAACACTTCGAAGGAATAGCTTAATGCGTCAATTATTGACACGTCATCGGCACGGTTAAAATAAGTAAAAGTGTGGTAAACAAAACGTGTTTTAGGAACAGAATAAGCGACAGAAACAAAGACTGCCTTATGATCTGGTATACCGTCAACGACTTCACATTCAAAAAGTGTTCTAGAAGAGGTATACTAAGAAAGACCAAACTAAAACTAACGACTCTCTCGTGCTCTTCTGAACAATCAGCTTTAAACCAAATGACAACGAAAAGTTCAGTAACTCTCTACATATTTGAACGTCAGGACCAGATAGCAAAAAAGACGACCACTGGATGCCTGGTAGATTAAAATCATCCATTAACATTAAATTGGAAGAAGACAGGTTATGTTCGTGCATAAAGTCACATAAAGCGTGTAACTGATCAATGGGGGAGCCGGGAGGTCGGTAGACAACGCCGACAACTAAAGATATATTTTCCACATTAAGTTTGCACCACACTGATTCAATCTGGGGAGGACCCTGTATTGCTGAAAATTTAATATTGGTCTTTGAAAGGAGTGCGACGCCACCGCCACGCCCGTGCTTCCTATCACCCCCTAACCACGCAGGATCCAGAGGGTGTAATTTCGGTGTCATATATGCCATCATGTAACCATGTTTCAGTGATTCCAATAATGTGAGCAGAGCGGGAAGAAATCAGTGACAGAAAATCAGGGAACTTATTTACTAAACTTCTGGCGTTAACATTCAAGACCCAAAGATTGTCACTTAAGCCGTCTTTTAAACCGCGGCCGAGTCAATGACCATCAGTAGATGGGGCGTTGGTAGCAGCTTGGGCGGTGTATTCGGAAAACTTAACCTGAGTGTTATTTTTATCATCCCAATTATATCGCACATTATTAATGAACACATGATCATATCAAAGGCAGACGGTGGAGCCAATGTCTCGGAAAGAGGCCGATGCATCCCATATTTTCTTTCGAACAGAACGGACATGAACAGAGAAGTCTTCCAATATACCAATATCTGAACCCTTGAGCTTGGAAGAATTTTTCAATACTTCCCTTTTTTCGCGGAAATCAATGAGTTTCATAATTACAGGACTTGAACGATCGTCGTATTTCCGACCTATTCTATGGCACATTTCATTAAGTTGGCAGTTAATATTCAGTTTATCCGGTAATATTTTCGATATGTTAGAAAGTAATGAATCACTAGTTTCGTCTGCCCTTTACGTGAGGCCATGCATGATTAGATCATTTCTACGCGAACGGTTTTCCCAGTCGTCATTCCTCAAGACGATTCTGTCTACCACGCCAGACAATGACCTTAATTCTGTGAGGAGATTGTCACAAGATGTACAAGGGTCACTTGGCGTGGCGGAAGACGACTCAAGGGCAGCCACTCGTGCTTCAAGAGCGTCAAATCGGGAGTTGACTGACTGATGGAATAATTTGATTTCAGCTATATCCTGAGCCAGCTTTTTCTGGCCAGCCAGCAATTCAGCAAACATATCCGAAACTGTGTGTTGTCTCTCGATATCTCCTCCGTCATTATCGCTCTCACCCGAATTAGCAGCCCTCAAGTCCTCTGAAACCAAGCTGTTACTGGAACAGGACTTAGAAACTACGTTATCATGTTCGAAGTGTCTAGCGTTACGTCCGACGTAACCCAAGTTACGTCCGAATCTCCGCCTTCCCTAGGTTCACGGGGGAGAGAGAGGAGGGCGGGGGGGAGGGTTAGGTATACGCGTTTCAGTGCTCCGTCCGGACGTAACGCTAGCCACAGCGTATCATGTTTTGTTTTTAGAGCGCAGCTCTTACGCCCGTTTCCGGCTTGAGCGGCGTCGCCATCGCCGTCGGCGTCGGCGTCGCCGTTGGCGTAACCGCTCGAGGTCACGTGACCCCCGAGGTCACGTGACGATGATGACGATGACGATACGGTTGCCGATGCCGTCATCAGCGACGTCACTGATGACGTCATCGGCATCCGCATCGTCATCGGCATCATCACTGATGACGTCATCGGCATCGGCATCGTCATCGTCATCATCATTGATGCCGTCATCAGTGACGTCACGTGACCCCCCTGAGGCCACGTGACCCCCCTCTCCCCCGAAGTCACTTGCCCCCCCCCGTACCTTCCTCCTCCTCCTCAAGAGCTGCGCTCTAATTCGGCGTTACAGGGAGTTGTAAACGGCTTTCACTTTTTTTGCTGTTCTTTTTGGGCGGTCCTGGATTTCTTTCAACGTCTCCACTCAGGAGAAGGCCATTAATGCAATACACCAGCAGAGAGCACTGGTCAACAAAACAAGAAATACCGTGATCGTATCGGATTTGTTGAAAACCAGTTGTAGAGGAGAAAAGTATACGTGTTGTGTTAAACAAGAGTATAAAACACCTATCGTACACGACTAGACCTCTGAAGAACACTTAAATACTGTAAAAGACTAAATTTTCGCGGGCTCAAATTTTTGCGAATCGGGCCAAAGCTGAAAAATTTGAAATTATTCGCGGGTTCTAATTTTTCGTGAATCCAGTGTAGCTTCAGTAGCGTTCACATATTGCCCGAATTGTTCGCGGGACGTATTTTTCGCGAATTGTAGGCGATTCGCGAAATTCGCAAAAATGAGGTCCCTGCGAAAATTTTTCGTTTACAGTATACTGTTTAGTAGCGCTGTAAAATCAATAACACCATTAACAACCTTATGCAACACATCATATCACGCATCATTCATCTATTACTCAAAGAGTATAAGCAAGTCAGTTTGCATATTCTCTCATAATCATAAAACATTATGAATTGTAGGTAACGATAATAAAAGACAGGTAAAAATTTCATTAAAAGTCGTTGTAAAAAATAAACCAATAAGTTAAAAACATTCCGAGAGATGATAATAACGTAAAATAATGAATTACGATCCCGCTTCTGGCTGAGTTTCTTCGTATGAATGTTCTCTTCTAAAGAGAACATGCATGCGTGAATGAGAACAGGATAACAATTTTGAAATTCAAAGCAGAAATTGACTTCTAAAACTTACACAGTCAGTTAGACCCTGTCGTGAAGTACCTGAGCTGACTGATATTCATAAAAAAAAACAACTAAGCGCGTACTGCACTTCTGTGGGGCTTGAAATGAGTGGTTTACTTTACGAGGACAAGGCACATTTTCGACCAGGTTTACTCCAGCGCCTTCGCAAGGATGTTTCGACAAACATAAAATTTCGGGTAAAAAAAGGAAAGAAATACAAATTTTAATATGTCCGGATATTTATCTTGTTCCTTTTACTACAGCCATATAGATGCTTCTAAATCTCTAATTTTATTGTGCCTGCAGACGCGCGTGAATACAGTTGTAAATAAGCAGACGTAAAAAAAGAAAAAAAAATCCGCAAAGAACTGGCGAAGCTGAGCTGAAACATTACTTGAAAAGTAAAACGAAATTGTGGCTAGCAATGAAAAAATTTCGTAGCCATAGGCCACTTGATAGTTTTGAGCAATATATTATTTCTAGTAATATATTTGTGCTCGCAAATATGAATCATTGATGAACAGGGACTTGTTCAAGTTCTACCATGATAGAACAAGGCATGTCGCATTTTACTTCGAATTCGGTGAATATTTTACAGTGTACTTTATTAAATAATTGTACCTATTGTATTTATAGGGAACGCATGCGCCTATTTTCTTTTTCTATGAAAAATATGAAATATTAAAAACCAAGTACGTACACAAAAAATGTCTTTGAGGCTTTTCAATAAAATGTTAAACACGCAAACACCATTCTGGATATCTGAGACGGTGTATTTATCTTCTAATTGTTCATAATCACATAAGAGCAAGAGGTTATGCAAATGCTAAATATAATTTTTTTTTCGGGATGAAATTTTATTTTAAGCAATGAAAAAAGAATGGCCTAAAAGAATTAAATGGTTCCTGGAAACAAAAAATAGAGAAGCCTGCGCAGCCGGTAAGTGAGTGTGCCGTATTTTACAATGTAGGTACAGGATGTGTAATTTTGAATTTGAACAGACAAAAAAGTCATGAAAAATACGCAAATGAGGTCTGTGCAAGTGTGTTAACCACCAGGGTGGTGAGCAAAACAGTTGGGTTTTACATCACGATGAGTCTGATAATTAACTAAAATGTTTTAAATAGCTTTCTAATTAATGAAGAAAAACATTATTTTAATTAGACACTTGCTGAGCGTCATTAAAACAAATGATTTTGTCGAGTCTAGCAGAATTTGAGCCACGTGATAAGCACAGGGCTCCCGTAAAGTTTCGATTCATGGAACATGCGCAACGCTGCCGGTGTGAAATCGCAGATGATAATCTTTTCATCTACGTTTTTAGACCACCAATATTGCCCATTTTTCAGGACAGGAAACGTTAGCGCACCCCTGTGCTTACCACGTGGTTGAACTCTTTTGAAATTGTCTGATTTAATAGTTCTTGATGACGCTAAGGAAGTTTTAATCAACACCATGCATTTATACTCAATCATAAAAAAAATTTAGTGACACATTTTAGTTAATTCTAAATTATCGCTAGAAATAGCCTCGTTATTATGTCCACGTCGGCGTAAAACTCACCTGCACACACCAAATCGGTTCACTTTTCACGTCTGTTTAAAAATAAATATATTCTATTTAAATTTAAACACACTATTAGTCGGTCGAAGGCTTACAAAAATAACCAAAAATAGATAAAAGTGAAAAAATAAAACACGGAAGACAAGCGCAGGACAACCACTTTCTTTCATTTAGCAACGATTTTTATTTTGGGCAGAGACATTTTATGTATTTGTGTTCAACCCGCTCGCCTTTACCAGTCCAACCAAAAATAGCTTGGCTGAGAAAAATAAATAAAAAAAGAAACTCATTCCGGGTGCAAACGGCCACCCACGGCAGACGTCAAAGGTAAAAAAAACTAACTATAGCTAGCTAAAGTCAGATTAAAGTCCAATATGGAGCTTTCACGTGCCAAAGCAACGGAGGCATCTGGCACCCACCAGCCGAGGGCTCACAAGTTTTTTTTGTCTTTTTTACGTGCAACTAGTGTTATTAAATAAGCAGCGCTTCAGAGTAATGATATAGTAATGATACTTGAGGCTTAAAATCATGGTTGCCAGTTATCTGAAGCTTTATGTGAAATCCCAGGAAACTATTTTTGTCTCCTACAAATGTTTAAACAGTTCGCGACAAAGCAAAAGCAAGAATACATGAGCTTCCTAACACCGAATCTGAATGCTGAGGAAGTCTCACTTTTGAATCATGACGATCGGCGGTTGCGTCTGCTTTGCAGAAGGGCCAAGATGGCAGCGCCCACAACAATGTCGGGGAACAGAGTGCCAATACTCTAGCCGTAACTCATTTAGTGGCTCTACGTGCAACGAAAAACTCGGTTACACGTCGCCTCGTCCGCAATAAGCCCCCGTCAGGTTCCGGGCACCTCGGCCGGTATTTGAACTCTACACCTGGGGATCCGTAGGCCGGCGGTTTGTTTCGAAGCAAACGGGGCGGCTACTAATTAACTTAATATTGAGCTAAAAGTTTACTAATAAGTTTTTTAAGTTGTGAAAATAAACATTTTGTTAAAGAGAAGGCGACGAAGCGGAGGCTGGCCATGCGGCACGCGATCTCAGCTTGTGGTCAATAACTCGTCGCCCTGAACACCTGGACTATCAAATGGCCAGTCCTCATTAAATAATCTTTATAAACAGCCTCACACATCCCTCATTAAATCATCTCTATCTGTTGATAGAGATAACTTAATGAGGGATGGATATTTGATATTGAATGTGTTCCGAGCGACGAGTTCGTTAACTACAGGCTAAGAGCGCGTGCCGCCAGGCCAGCCTCCGCTTCGTCGTCTTCTCTCTAACAACATGGTTACAACAAGAAACTTGCTAAGCATAATTAAAATGAACTACAAAGGATGAATGGGGTCACCGGAGTGTTATTCCTTCCGGATGTGAAAAATTATTAGAGGGCGCTACGAGCGAAGTGGCTTGGATTTGCATAAACAAGGACTAAACGAGCGCTACAATATAAGCTCTTGACCAAACGCGCAGATAACTTTTACACAATGCATTTTATCTCACCGATTTCTTTTTTTAACAAAGCGTTGCGTTTTAACGTTACTCTCAACCAGCACACAGGTGAAGGTTATAAAAACAATAGAGACCCCGCTTTATTTTTTATACAACCTAAACATCAGTCGTCACGTCAATACACAACGTCGCTGTAACCTGACCTGTCGTCACAACGCCATGCGACATCACGACGACGCTTTGACGTCAACGCCGTCGTCGACGTTTACAACGCGCGTTTCACGACATCAAGACTGCGTTCTCACGTGATATCGCGTTGACAACGACGTCGAGTGTACGTTGACGTTGACGACAACGACGACGACGTCACGCGACGTCAAGACGACGGCGTCCTTGTCGTCAACGCAACGTCATAAAGGCGCTTGGCATCAGGTCGTCGCCATCGTTGCTGACATGACGCAACTCGACGTCACGACGACGTCTCGACAACTTCACGACGTCTACGTTATCGTCGACGACGATGGCGTCAAGAGACATCAGGACGACGTTAGCGTGGCATCATATTGACGTTTGACATGGCGTGGGGCGGCGACGTCAACGTCGGCGTCGGCGAGCTTTTCGACGTCGTCCTCGACGCGGTGCGACATCACGATTGCGTTACAACGGCGACTTGATGTCGCGTAACGGCGTCGTCCTCGTCGCAACGCGATGTCAGGACGGCGAGCGACGACGACGACGACGTGACGACGAAAATTCAGGCGAACCAAGCCACTTCGATCGCAGCGCCACCACGCCAACTTTCCACATTCTGAGCTTCGACTGCAAGTATGAGCTGAGCCTGTAGCTCGCTTTAACTCAATAACTTCTAGTTCACTGTAGCATTAATCGAAAACCAGTAAGTTAACTCATTTTTGAAAGGTATACGACGGGGGCAGCATTTTACGGCCTTCCGAGAAAAAGTTCAGTTGTACTTGGTGTAGATCCGCACGTCGTATACGCATTTCGCCCTCACTTATTTTGCCCCGTTCTCATTTGGACCTTCTCCTTTGAACCTTTAAAAAAACATCCAAACCGTTGTTTTTTTTCGCGTTTGGGCCTCTTGGCATTTGGTCCAATTTGCATTTGTTCCCGTTCACGCTACGACCGAAAGGTAGATGGCTCTCAGCCCTGCATTGACTCCGACGACTCGCAATGTGCGCCGCAGTTCGGTTAAAAAATATAGTTTGGGGTGGAGGGGAACCACTCCGAGTGCGCCCTCCCGAGGCCTGGGAAAAAGGGAACATACGAAGCCCCGCTTTGACACAAAAGAGCAGTGCGGTGTTTTATTCCCCATCGCCTGCGCGACCATATCCGTACAACCCATCCAGCGAGTCCTGACCTTTGCTGCATTTCTCAAGAGCATAACAAACATATTTCAGAAACTATTAGGCAAACCGCGGGACCAAAGTACGTGTGCGTGTAGTGGAATTGCGGGAAAGGGGGGGGGGGGGCTTGAAGAAGCTTTTTCGGGGATATGCGGTGACCAAGCCATAACACCGAAAACTCGAATTGCCCCTCCCCCTCCCCTCCCACTTTTTAAAGTTTTTTCTTGGTGGATGAAACGCGAAGGATGTAAAGAGAACGGACCAAATGCCGTGGGCCAACCCGAGAAGCAGGATTTGAGAAGGTTCAAATAAGAAAGTCAAAACACGAAGTGGCTCAAATGAGAACCACCCCAATTGGGACTCATTTCTAGGTTCCGATTTCTTATCGGAGCGCATGTTTGCGCCCGCGTTCCTGCCTCCCGGTGGCCGAGATACGCAACACACGTGCACCATAAGTATAGGGTGACTGAAATAACCAGGCTCGATCTAAAATGGGCCGTAAAAATCGGCGCCTGCAAATAGCAATTTAAACTTTTACTCAAAGATGTATTTCACAGGTCGGTTTTTTCATGTAAAACTGCAAAGCGTAGCTTCCTTTCTGTAAAAAATAGGGCCAGAAAACTTGCCAGGGTCGACGGTGGACGGTGACACAGACGACAAAGTCGAGTGGCGGGATGCGTTTGGAGCACGTAGTGATAGATGGCGCTATGTCCGTGTGGAGACTGCTCGCGAAGACCGTGGTCTACTAAAATGCGACATAATATTTTGTAATGCACCAAAACTTAAAGAAAAAAAAAACCCGATTGCATAATAACGGCGTTTTTGCTGCAGACGGATTTCGTCTGCGTGTCGTCTGCTTTCTTTCGCTGGGCGGCTATCCCTTCCGACGCTGCTCCCGACGCCATCTATCAATACGTGTGTCAAACCTGCCCCGCCACTCTACTCGGTCGTCTGCGTCGCCGTTCGCCATTGACACTGGCCAGTTTATTGGCCCCATTTCTTTTCAGAAAGGAAGCAACGCCTTGTAATTTTGCAACATAAAACCAACCTGTGAAATACACCTTTGACGAAAAGTTATGATTGCTACGTGCAGGCGGCGATTTTTACGGTCCATTTTAGATCGGGACTGGTTATTTCACTCACCTGTATTTCCTCCACACTACAAGGGACGAGACGGTGGTTTCGCACCTGCGCAACCGGGGAGCGGGACCGCGGGCGGAAAGGTGCCCTCCGGTAAGAAACCGAAACCTAGCAATGCGTCCAAAATGGCGTTTTTTTCGGAACTCCGTAAATGCTGTCCCCGCCTTATATCTTTCTAAAGTGGTTCAATTTAGCGGTTTTTGATTGTGATTAGCAAGTTTCTCACTGGAACCATATGTTCATCTTCACAACTTAAAAGTTAATGGGTAAAATGTATTTAATAATTTTGCTAATTAGCATGATTTTGGCAATCCCGACGTCCGCCGTGGCTGGCGGTTTCTTCCCGGAAAGAGTTTTTTTTTAACCACCATATTTTTAAGGATTCTTGAAGGCCTTCGCTAAAACACGTATTAAACTGTTTTGGAAAAGATTCTTCCTAATATCACAAAGGTAATAACAGAAACGTAGGACAGAAACGAACAAACAGAAACAGAAAATGCACATGTTCCCTGGTACACTGATCAAGACACTTGACATGATGAAATTTATGTCGTGGAAGCCGTAGTTCTGACTGTGCATGAGCAAATTCTTCACTTTATAGCTTGTGAAACTCTTTGGAATGCAGGCAGTGGCTCTTCGAGTGCGGCACAAGACAATAAGAAAGTAAATGTGCGGATATCTATCATCAAAAAAGAAGGTAGGAAAATAGTTTGCAATACATTAAATTAACCGACCCACCCTCCTGCGTTTCTCTAGGTTTTATTGTGCAATATTTTACCTCGATGTTCTTTACATCTTTTGTGTTTTTAGGGGAACAAGTACACGTATGAATATTACCATGACCAGATATGTTGCGCTGACGCGATCTTGCCTAGGCGAGAGTGGTCGCTGGAGAAGAGAAAGTTGAGCGGTGGGTTTCAATAGGCAACTCCCGAAAAGCATTGGTGTAATAAAACAAGAAACATGCAAAATGTCAAAGACAACTATCCTTTGTGAACTAGAGTTTCTTGTTTTGAGTCAAAGAACACACGGAAAAGAAGTAGCCAAAAAGTACTGCGTCATCGGCGATTCCCAGGATATATGAAAGGCTGGGCGGCAAACTCGAGGTAATGGTGGGGTTCGCGCTGAATGCTCTCCAATGTCGTCAATCAGGAGCATCTCTCCGGGAAAATGGATTATTCGATGAGTATGTATGGCTCTCTGGCGGCAGGACAACCCGGGAGTCGATATCAATAAAGAGGGACTTGGGAATTGAGTGGTCGTTCCTGGTGCGCCACCGAAAATGGCGCTATTGAAATGCCTCGCTATTATAAACGAAAGCGACTGTCTGGTGACATTCAGTTCACTCTTAAACTTATTGGAAGCTCAATTTTTACAATTTTATTTATCTAAAAAAATGACGCAAGGTAATAGCTTCTGTGAACAACAAAGGGCTGCCGAAATTGACGGTTTGCTCACAAAACAAAGGCATCACGGGCTACATAAGCGCCATCATAATGAACAATCATTTATCAACACGAACCAATGGTATTTTGGGAACATGATGGCATATTTAGCCCGGCGTTGTGCAGAAATACTGGAAATTCAAATACTGGGCTACCTGACAAAGACAGTTATAATATTGAGAGAAAAATACAATTACAAAATGTTATCTGCGATAGTTATCAGAAATATATTTTTAAGTGGAAAATTCTTTAGTATAGAAATACAGCAATACATTCTGCTGGAAAGAAATATAGACACTAAAATAAATTTTTCTAAACATAATATTTTAAAAATATTCCCGTAGTTTGCATATCTAGTTGGGTGTATACCGCTAGTGTATGTCAAATAACATTTAAAAAAAACATAATCTACATTAATCTAAAAAAAACATATACGGTATTTTTTGTGAAGCCAACAAACGAGTACTCACTGTGAGATGCTGTCTGAGCTTCGATGTGGAAGTTTTGCTCTCCCAAAAATATACTTCCTACAGAACAATTTCTTCCTGTTCGCGTAGTGGTAAGGGTAGCAGCGGCTCTTAATGAGTTCACAAACACTTTTCATCAAGGCTGGATCACGTTTTTTTCCCCTCATGCTTCTGGGGCAAAATCACATGGGTATTTTAAACAGTTTCGTGTCCTTCAAAGTAATCTCGTGATGCCACCATGCTTTTCTACATTCTGAACGTTTCTTTGAACAGTCATTTTGTGACGTCATGGTGAAATACACCGGCGTTCTCGTTTTTATTGGTTGGACGTCACTTAGATTTTGTAATCTACAATAATAGTTTACAAGAATACCTTGTGTTTCCATTGCTGATTAAAGAAAGGTCACTTACGGTTAGATACAAAATAGTCCGGAGGAACCTTGATTTGCTACGGTAGCAGACCCTGAGAGCCACCTTCACAGAACACTCCACCTCTCTCTTAAGCAAACCTAATGTAGCATTTTAAACTTTTACATAGAAGCCAACCATTCCTCACAAATTGTAACATGATATATCGGTCTTAATAGTGTCAGCAGTATCGGTAATACAGTGAAACGTGTATTTCGATGGAGAAATAAAAATACCGTATGGAAATTGTACCGCGCTAGAGAAATACAAATGCAAACTGCATGTCTGGGCCCGTTTGCTCGAAGCGCTAACCGCGGCTAAAGTTAGCCGCAGTACCTAAGAGATGGATTTTGAAATCACGTGACTAGCTCGGTAGGGATGCGGAGAAATATGGCGGTGCCCCGGTGAGTGAGCGCCGCTCGCTTTGGAACTAATATGTCGCTGTAGCTGAAATATCGGGCGCGTTAGTCAGCAACGAATGGTGCAGGAGGCTTTCGCTTTGCCTTATCTCACTTAAATCGCAAAGCAATGAGCAATGACCTCGCCGCATTTTTTAGTATGGTCTTTCGATTCTGGCCATTCCTAAGCCCAAAATAAACGCGATAGTTCTCGGCATGGCAACGTCTTTGGAAAGCGGATTGCCTTGACTCAATCGGCCGGGTATTGATAGCACACAAAAGCAGACAGCGTCCCAATAGACCTTTTTCTAAATTACCCAAGCATTCGAGGAGAACGCTGAAAGTATAATTCTACGGTCCGCGTGCGCTGGCCTTCCTCTTATAAAAGATTCGAAGTAAATATTCATAATAAGGCTTTGACGAACGCGCGTGCAAGGCAAAATTTGCTCTAGGCTTTTTGCTTTAGAAGACATTACTACTCGCAGACGCCAGCACGTGCAACGCATGTAACTCAGTGAGCTTGAGTATTACCTTAGAGCGGTAAACCAGAACCCACTGCCTGCAACGGAAATGGCACCCCCCCCCCCCCGGTTGCCGCCATCTTGCCTGCTTCGCCACAGTAGTGATCACGTGACGTTAAGATGGCTGCGCCCAAAGGTGGGCCAGATCAGATCGGCCAGATCGCGGTCAGCAGATGGGCCTCTGGGCTGCGTTCCAATCTGCTCGAATGGAGCCGAGTTAATCCGGCGGATCATGTCACGTGACAAGACAGATCCAGCAATGCTAGACGCGGGTAGGTTTTCGAACGCAACGGGTACGAGAACTTCACCCAGGAGTGAGATAGAAGCTGCGTTCGATTTACTTGCACCTCCTGCACTGGTGCACAAAAGTGTGAGATGGTGTACTTCCGGTCGTATCTTAATAATATACCGGAAGTAGACTGCCTCACACTTTTCTGCACCGGTGCAGGAGGTGCAAGTAATCGAACGCAGCTCCTATCTCACTCCTGGGTGAAGTTCTCGTACCCATTGCGTTCGAAAACCTAGCCGCGTCCAGTATTGCTGGATCCGTCTTGTCACGTGACTTGATCTGCCGGACTAACTCGGCTCCATTCGAGTAAGATTGAAACTGCAGCCCCCAGAGTGCCCATCTGCTGATCGCGATCTGGCCCACCTTGGGCGCAGCCATCTTAACGTCACGTGATCACTAATGTGGCAAACAGGCAAGATGTCGGCAACCGGGGGAGGGGGTGTCATTTTGGCCGCTGGTTTAGTTCTCTGAGTTTACTCAAGCCCGTTGATGTAACTACACTCGTAGCATGCACCTCGGTGCTTGGGAAATTTAGAAAAGGTCTATTGGGACGCTGTCTGCTTTTGCGTGCTATCACTACCCGGCCGATTCAGCCAAGGCAATCCACTTTCCAAAGACGTTGCCATGTCGGCAATTATCGCGTTGATTTAGGCTTAGGAATGGCCAGAATCGAAAGACTATCTCAAAAATGTGGCGAGGTCATTGCTCATGCTTTGCGATTTAAGTGATGTAAGGCAAGGCGAAAGCCTCCGGCACCATTTGTTGCTGACTAACGCGCCCAATATAACAGCTACAACGACATATTAGTTTTAAAGCGAGTGGGGCCAGAGCCACCTAGATTAGGAGAAGGCCCTTTCACTCCTCCGGCCAAGCCCTCTGACGTCACTGCACCTTGCCCCAGAAATTTCAAAGCTCCTAACTATCTCGCCTCCCGACAGATGGCGCTAGCTTCGACACCGTCGTACACGAACCCGGGAGGAAAGCCGTCGCCATTTTTGCGGGTTGCTGACAGCACGTGCGTTGCTTGTTTTTCTGTCATCGTACGGCCGTTCCTTGTTGCAGTGCTCGTTTTCGACGAACTTATTTCGTTGACGAATGCATACTGCGACACGGGGCGGTGTTGTGTACCGAACTGTCGAGGGAACTACGACAATGGTCCCAAAGTTCGCTTGTTTTCTTTTCCGAGAGACGTTAAGCGAAGAGCGGAATGGCAGCGGGCTGTCCGGCGGCGCGACGTCGACGTGGGGCTGTTGAAGGACCCCAAGGTAAGCTGTATCCAGCGTGCGCCTTCCGAATGGCCAATATGTCTCGTAATTATCCCAAGAAATACTAATTGGTGTTTTGTTTCTGTCACGCGCAGGTTTGCGAGCGTCACTTCAAACCGGATCATCTGCGTACAACGTCCACGTATACGGACTGCGATGGACGAACGATTGAAGCTCCCATGAAGTTGACGCGGCTAACTCCTTCGTATATCTCGGATGCGCGCAAGTCTCGAGAAGAGCCTGAAGTGAAAAGAAAGCGAACTGAAAATGAGCTACTCCAAAAAAACCAATCAAGAGTCCCTAACAGCGTTTGAAGAAGAAGAAAAACAGCACAAAGTTCACAATCTCTGTGAACTGATTTCTCGTGTTAACGAGCAGCGAGATAGGAAGTTTTGGTGTACAACAGCATGTGAGACGTGCCTCATCTTCGCCCACATCGAACCGGCATTGCAAGCCCCTGAGCTGCTTGTGTCTGTGGTAGTGTCACAGGATCTCTCCGTTCGCGTGTATTTTAAGTGCGCTCCGTTGGTGTCGGATGATGTGTGCATTCCTGGCGATGACGTTCGTGTGCGTGAGACGTGCCTCATCTTCGCCCACATCGAACCGGCATTGCAAGCCCCTGAGCTGCTTGTGTCTGTGGTAGTGTCACAGGATCTCTCCGTTCGCGTGTATTTTAAGTGCGCTCCGTTGGTGTCGGATGATGTGTGCATTCCTGGCGATGACGTTCGTGTGCGTGAGACGTGCCTCATCTTCGCCCACATCGAACCGGCATTGCAAGCCCCTGAGCTGCTTGTGTCTGTGGTAGTGTCACAGGATCTCTCCGTTCGCGTGTATTTTAAGTGCGCTCCGTTGGTGTCGGATGATGTGTGCATTCCTGGCGATGACGTTCGTGTGCTGGATAACCTTCTGGACGACGTGGAGCGCTCTATTGAAAAGAAGGCCCATCAACAGGAGGACAAGGTAGGAAGAATGCTTGGACTGGCTTTCTCATTGCTCGATGACATTTGTGACGATGAGTTGCATGATGATGAGAGGGCTGACGCACTGATCTTCCTGAAGGAACAGTGTAAGCTGCTGACAAAGAAGAGCGGAGGTGCGCGGTATTCTGCAGAGCTTTTAGTTTTTTGCAGCATATTGCACACAATTTCTCCGCACGCATACAAGTTTTTTCGACACAGCAACAAGCTTGTCTTGCCACATGACACAACCATCAAGCGAGTTTGTGCTGCTCTTGATGTTAGTCCATCGCAGGAACAGTGCGAAGAAGGTTTTCTCAGGTACATTAAGCGCAGGGCAAGCATTCTAAAGCCTTGTGAAAAAAACGTGACGCTCATGCTTGATGAGATACACCTTCAGCAGTTCTTCGAATATAAAGGTGGCTGTTTAACAGGGTTTGCTGCGAATTCTGCGGAGCCAGCGAAAACAGCACATGTTTTCATGGTTCAGTCTTTGCTTTCGTCATATAAGGACGTCGCTCATATCCTTCCTGTAAATAAATGTTCTAATGGCTAGTTTGTTTTGTTGTTAACGTTGGCCAGTTTGGTATTTCTTTTTGTCGCACAATTTGATTATGGCTGTGAATATTACTGTACCAAATGCTGAAAGTTTCTTCGTTGTCATACCTTATTGATACATTGTTATGAATGATCAAGTGGCTTGGGTTTCTTTTTTCTTTTCTAAAGCTGGTTTGTTCAGGTTTTTTTCGTCGCACAATGTGGTTATGTCTGTCATAATGGCCGTTCTAAGAGGTAAAAGTTCGCGTCTTCCTTGTGATACACTGTACTTATATTGTAATAAATATTTTGCGATGTAGCCGGGCCTTGTGTACCTTTCTTTTAATGCCATCGGAAGCAGTCACGACCGCCGTGATAGAGCGCAGCAGCAGTATTCCATCTCCATGTAACTTAGTATTCGTTTGAAAATTTCATATGCTATGCATCTATCGCGGCAATGCAGAAATAGGCGTTTTACGCAACTCTAGTAAGCGCCGCGCGGGAAGCTTCTGCGTCTCAGCAGCTCTCGTCGACGGGCCAGGTGCTGTGACGTCACGGAGGCAGTGAGGAGGCCTTCTCCTAGTCTAGGCGGTGTGGTGGGGCTCACTCACCGGGGCACCGCCATGTTTCCCCCGCATCCCTACCGAGCCAGTCACGTGATTTAAAATCCCTCTCCCTAGGTACTGCGGCTAGCTTTAGCCGCGGTTAGCGCTTCGAGAAAACGGGCCCTGATATACTTTTATAATCCTTAGTTACACTAAAATAGCGCAAAAAGACAGGACAAGAAGCACACAGACAGCGCTTGTCCTGTGTACTTCTTGTCCTCGTCTTTTTTGCGCTATTTTAATTGTTAACTAAGATGAACCAACTAGCCCAACAACGTACCCTACTAAATTTTATAATCCTGTGGAACTCTGACTTACTATATTATAGAGCTCCGAAGTAAACTTACTTTCTCTTAAATGAATAGAAGCACAGGGACATATTACATGTTTTTATTAGAGAATAACGCTTTATGAATTGAGCAAGATCTACAGTGCGGTTAGAACATGTGGGTGTGTTAAATTGTGATATCGACATTTATTGATAACTACTACGCATAAAATTGCGATGTCACTATGGTCAGCTGTACAGTAATTAGTCATCTACACCACTATCCCAAGTAGCACCCAATGTCGTGCGAACGTTCCCTGGGTGTTCTGAATGTTGAAGGAACGTTAAAACACCATTCGGAACGTTCTAGAAACGTTCGTATGCGAACATTCCCTACAAGGTAAGCTGCTCAACATTCTAGGAACGTTCGTTGGCGAACATTCGTATGCACAATGTTCTCGGAACATTCGCCTTCGAACATTCATATGCGCAACGTTCTTTGAATGTTCGCTTGCGAACATTCCTAGAATTTTCGCAGGTGAAGCCAACTTTACGGAGCTCTCACGCAGCCTGTGGTTCGAAACACCATCCACTATCTTTGTGCCAAAAATATGCAAATTAAGTGGAGTTTCTGGAAACTTAGCATAAGGGATCAGTTTTACCTTGTATGAGTCTACCGAGGAATGTGATATAAGGTGTAGGAGAAAAGCAATGGTTTTCAAAACTTGATAATGAACTTGGCACTCACTGCGTATGTAGATGTGCAGTTTTGAATAGACCCGATTTTTATCATGTGGGGTTCAAAACTTTGAAAACGGCTATATCCTGCAGTTGAATGTGGGATGCCATGTGTATCTGTTCTTAAGCTCGGAGTGAGTAATCGGTTTTGTATGCAGCACCTTTCGAATGAAAGAACTTGACAAGTGTCAGATAGGAGTAAATTGTCGTTAGTACATGCTCAGGCTAGTGCGCCAGGAAAGCGGGAATCTTGTTCCTGCGCCTTGTAAAATATATTTCGATTAAAAAATATTGATCTCCCTGTGAGGAGCTTTACCACATGGCTCATTGGTGCTGCGGCGAGATGTTTCGGTGGCGCCCTCGTTTGGTTACCTTTCGTGACGTCATTACCTTGTGAACAACAAGTTCGATGGTGTTTCGTGGAAGCCTGAAATCATAGCGCTCTCCGTCTAAATTGATTGAAGTTCTGACATTCCTCTTACTTCCGTCGATGATACATCCTTTGCTGACGTCATAGTCTGCATTCGGCCAATTGTGGTTTTTCTTCTTTTCTTCAGAATAGATACCTGCAACTACCATAAGCATTATTCCATGAATGTTGATTTACTGTTCTGAGAATGTTCTGCAAACATTAGTCTGCTTTTCGAAACATTCTTAGAATGTTGTGAATGTTTATTCAATGTTCTTTCAACGTTCTGCGAACATTTCGTGGAGAATGTTCCCCAGATGTGATGGATAAGTCTCTATGCTACGTTCTAAGAACGTTTAGAGAACGTTCCCAGATACATTCGCAAACGTTCCGAGAACGTTGCAAATGTTCTTGCTAATGTTCTTGGAATGTTCTTAGAATGTTTCTGTGCTACTTGGGATATTTGGAATAAGAGCAAATGGAGTGCAAACAAATTAAAAATAGTATGACCTTATTAGCTGGGATTACCAGAATCTCAAACAAAATAATAAAGGTTTGGTTACGGGGACGGGAACCGCAATAACCATGCAAGTAGTTTTGTTCCTATTTTCTAAGGCTACCAGTTCTCTCAGTTTGTTTAAGTGCAAGTTGTTTTTCCTAAATTCTGAAGATATGTGCTGCATTTGGATTCCTATAAAACATATGATCGCTTCAGAAAATTATATTGAATCCTCTTTCAGCGTGTTTCCTCAATATGTATCACTGAAAACGCAGCCTAAATTGGTAGATAAAAAACGTCAAACATTTAAAACGCTGTCGGTTGAACGAGTAAGATCTGGCTTAAATTAATCACCAATATTGGTGTGCGACAATGAAATTAAGCTGATACATTAGTGCTGTAAATTAGAGTTGTGAAAACCCAAAATTGCCTGCTTTGCCCATACTTTAAAGGAAAACCGCACAAAGGAACATTTTGGCGTTTTTGGTTTAGTTGGTTTATCTTGCGGTTTTAGAAACGCCGAACATTACAGAAAACGAGACATCCTACATGACACACGGCAACCCGCGGCTATTCATTATTTTTTTAAACGCTGTTTATACCGGTTACTGGCTAGTCACTTTATTTTTTATGTGTCCTTTCAAGAATGCGCAGTTTTCAGTGAATTCACTGTTGTGCAGCTTCTACACTCTAATTCTCAGCGCTTTTCAAACTCAAAAGTAAAGATGCACCGAGTATTTATAATTGCAACCATACTTGTGCCCGTTACTTCAAAAATATAATAAATTACCATTACAAATTATCGAGCCTCAAATGTAATGCATTACCGTTACAAATTACTTTCGCTAACAAGTAAGGGATTAATTTACTCGTCACGTAACAAACTACTTTAACGTTACTTTTCCCGTACTTTTATCAAGAAAGCTATATAAACAATTTTGATGATTCCAAAATGTTCTGCAACACTAATTCCCCTTCCTCATACGTCCGCATTACGGTGGTCCTTGTAAAAACAAAATATTGCACTTGAGAGAAAGAATGTAGGTGCATTCCGTTCACCTGTAAGCTGACAAGGCAGCGAACGCTGCAAGCACACCTGCCGTTCCGTTAGCTTAAGGTCACCGGAGATGATCCCTGGAATTCTGCAGACAAAACTAGCGCTGCGCATGCTGAGTAGCAGAGTCTTCCTTCGCTAGGAGATCAAGAAGACAACTCCTACTTGGCATTGTCTTCTTGATCGATATTTTTCGCATATTTGTATACGTCTTGCTCGTTTTCCTAGTGATTCTAAGGACCGGTCACACAGAGAAAAAAATCGTGTTTTCTTTTCAGTTATTCTCTTCTTCACGATGTTTTTTCTTATTTTGTTGAAGTTACTATATTGATGCTGGTGAACTGCCTGCTCATATTGCTCCAGTTTCTGCATTATGTTCATATTGAAAAAAAAAATATTAACGAGTAAGTAATGTAACCTGTTACCAATATTTCGTAACGAAATTACATTACAAATTACAGCCGCAAAAAAGTAACGTGGCAATTACAAAATTACTTTAAAAAATAACGGATTACTTCTTTAGCCTGGTTGCAACTCCGCTCTGCGTTGGGCATAGCTTCAGGGACGTCAGAAGTGTTCGGGAGTTAAGGGGAAGATATTTCCGTCCCTATTCCCCGAATTGTTTCCTGGAAAATGTCTGAAAGGCCACTGCATAGCTTCTTTCTTTCTCTTTAGTTTTCGGCGGTTTTCAAACTCCATAGTAAAAGAGTACTGATTATTTATGATCTCTGGCTTCCACGTAAATTAAGGGAATCCCATTGACTTTATATTTTATGCTGAGTGTCACAATGGTCCACAGGGAATTTCTGAAACGGACGTGAAATTGACGCTTCGCAGAAAAACAATTTTTTTTTGTTAGCGATTTTTTATTGAGGTAATACAAGCCTTGTCTGACGTCCCAGAATCGTTGAAGATATTTTCCTGCCTGCAAATGCGGTGACAGCAGCCAGTATCAGTGTCGTTCAAGAGAGGCAGTTTGACCCTTTGTGTAACGTACGCTGCGCCACACAGTCAGAGCAAACACAACGTCGGTGTTTTTTGTTTTTTTTATCATGTTTACCATAGACAATGTATTACCAAGTACAACTCTTCATCGTCCTTAGGTTGAATCCCGAGTTAATCACTTCATAGCACTAGTAGTCTTTGTGGGAGCTTTTCAGTTCTAAGAACCAGTGCAATAGAAAGAAAAAAAAACGGGGATGGCATGTTTGAGCGAACAAGTGTCGACATTTGTACCTTTATTGTTTGCTAACACACATCGACCTGTATTGAACTGACTCTGACCTGGAGGATGCAGGTTGCAAACACTGTGTACACCTGAGCACAGCCAGATGGACGTAATGGTTTAATCGTCCCCAAAAAATCGCAAAATTAACTATAATATGTTCATTCCCTTTTCAGTTAGTGAAAATAAACATACGGTTGCAATTAGAAACTTGGTGATCGTAATCGAAAACCACTAAATCAGTACATCTTGGAGAAGTGGAGCGCATGGGAAGCGCTGTGGTTGCCTTAAGGAACAACGTTTTCTACAGAGGGTTGGCTTGCAATGCGAAGGTGCGTATGATAAGATTATCATGCCTGCCTTCGTAGCGCCAGCCTTGAGGCCGTGGCAGGAGTGCCAACACCACCCCGGTTACCAGGCGCTCCGAATCTTTCTGAACTGACTGATTTAATAGTTTTCGATGATGCTTAGAACGTTCCTAAAGTAAACCATATGTTTATTTTCACGAGTTAAAAAGTTAATTAACAAATTAAAGATAATTATACGACTTATCGTCACGATTAAACCCTATATTATGTTGCCTTGACCGTATGATTAACCTGCACATGCCACATCATGTAGCTTTCACGTCTTTTTATGAACAAATCTCTATTGTCAAAATGAACAAGCACCCTGTACATGCAAATATGGTGACTACAAAAAGTGACTAAAAATAGTGACTAAAATATTTTGCTCTTCGTCTTGCAAAGGAGGGTTAAACATTTTGCTGTATGTATTGAAGTGAAAATAATCGAGGTGACAAACCCATTTCGGTTTTCAATATTTTTTGGCATTGTAGAGTCTAGTAGACAATGTTTTTTTCGGTGCGTTCAGTATACGTTTAGACTTGAGTAGAAAAATATAAATCTTAAGATTGGTGAAAAACTAGTCTTTATACATAAAACGTAATATCTGCTCTCTATTCTTCTTGCTTGCATAGTGGAAGGTTTCAGTTTTCCTTTAAGGTCCAAACCAAAAGAAATAAAGTAATAACTACCTAAGACAACGGACAACAGACGCGCATCTTTCAAATGGGTTTGTTTTGTCGTCATTTTTTCTTCTTATTGATTATTTCGTTCTTTTCATGACACTCACCTTCACGCCCATCAGTCCTTTAACTTATAAGCGCATTCTCATGCCGGCATATAAGTAAACAAAAACATACCAAATCATTTGACTTGAAGCCAGGGAACATTTTGTTCAATGCCATTGCTAAAAAAGGAGTACGAAAACATAAAGTGAGTCAAGCATTCAACTCGGTACCAATGTAAAATCCTACAGGCACTATGACATCCCTAAAACACGTTTTCAACAAAAACCTTAAGAATATAAACTTGCCTTCTACACGGCGCACCGAATTCAAATGTGAAATGGAATGCGTGTTCCTTAAAACAAGAAATATAGGAGGTTTTCAGGGCATGGAGCCTCGAGGCCAATCGGTGCACATAGAAGCGATACTTTTTTTTTTTTTTGGCGGGAATAAACTTTGCCCGACTTTCTGCATCTGAAATCCGCTTTCCGTGACACGTGGAAATTTGCATTGAGATTTCTTGGCATGTGATCTTTTCTTGCTCTTTATTTACTCCTCTAAGCTTTCTTTGTTGTTGTGCTTAAGTCGAAATATTTCCTTCCTTTTTTTCTTTTTTTTTCTCGAAACGCCGCCATCCTTTTTTCTGGCGATGTTGAAGGAAGAAAAAAATATATTGATGCTGCGATTGCTCTGAACGTGAAAATAAGTAAACCTCGTCGTTGGTACAACTTATTTCTGCGCTTGGTACGTTAAATGCGCGCCAGCAGACTTCTCATTCCAGATAGCGAGAGAAGCCTTCACTTGGCAGACGGTAGAATTCTGCACAATAGAGACACACACCTCGTTCCTCGTCACTGTTGCATATGAGCTATAGGCTTTGTTTGACCATACATGAGAGCGCGGCCAAAAGCTAAGAACATACAAGCACACATATAGCATATTAAAACTGAAAGACTCCGGCGCGTAAACCGAGCTTATTGATTTAGAGGATGGTAGTGCACGTACAAAAACCTGAGGGACGCAGTCAAGTTAAAGTTTTAGTGCTGCTTGCCTTTCACTCCATCAACTGCGCTTACAGTCACAGTAAAACAAATTATGAAAAGTGTATGTTAAGCTCTTGTTGGTTCCCGTATAATAAAAGTGTCCCCTCTGCCTCACAAAAAATCTGTAATTTAATCCTCTATGGTCACTAATAAATAATACGGCAAGTATTGTCTATCCTTCTAGCAATATTCAGCTCGCTGAACCGCCTATTTAATTTTTTTAAAGGTATGAAGTACGCGTTTTTTTTTATTTGTTTCTGCCGTTTGAAGTATCCTACCATTATTAATGGGTTTTCCATGTTCATACTTCTCTGGGAGAATGACGCATCGCGCGGGTTCAGCAACGCGTTACATTTATTGACTGCCATCGCCGTACGCCGCGACCCGAAACGCGTCCGCACATACTTCGCCGGCCTTTTATCAACGACGGAGCAACGCTCGGGTGACCGATGGCACATGTCAACGTCACAGTGACGACGACCAGGGACAATTTAACAAGCGGGCAACCCGAACGAAAGCTTTGTATTACCAGGTTGCCCACAGTGTTTAGCGCAATATTTGTAAGGCGATAGCTTTACGGGCGACACTTTGCAGAGATTATCGCCCCCGTCTCCTGTCGTCGCCCCTGCGGAAAAAAACCTTCTCTCCATTTTCGACGCCAGGCCAGGAATGCCGGGTTCCCCGGCATCCCGCCAGTAACGACGCGACGAAAGGAGAGTTTTCCGTGTCGTCTGCATGAAAGACTTGTTTTCAAACATTGCTCACGTTATGCCAAATTCCACTTTGGGTAGTACCGAGTTTCTACGTGTAATGTTGGATGGTTTCAGAAACTCCCACCGCGCTTGCCACTTACTTCACGGATCACCGAGATCTGGTGGTGATCGTCCGTGGCATCCACGACGCCAACCAAGACGGCTAGTGAGAATTAACCATGTCGGGCCTCCTTCCCCAGGTACCTGACCGCACCATTCCACCCGCGTTGCGCGACCGCGCCCCAGCCATCGCTTCTGTTTCTTCGCACATTGTGGACGAAAAATACGACTTTTCTTTATTGCCAAGAAGACGTGCTTCCGGCCCATACCGTGTTTTGGACTTCCTTTCAGTGTAAGTTCCAACGCAGCCGAAACTACGAGGCAAGGGACCATTCAAGCAGCGCCAAAAGCGCAAGTCACTAAGCCTTCTCTGTTTATGATTGGTTTACCGATGACCGAACACGTAGAGAAACATGACGAACACCATGCCGGAACGCTTTCGACGATTTCTGATTGGTCCAATCAGCTCGCAGAGTCGTCTGCGTCTGGACTTAAGGCGAACCGAAGTATTAGCGCCAAGCTATTTGGCAGCGCCCTCTTAAGGCTTCCGATTGTGACGTCACGGCCAGAATTTGCGTCGCCGTGACGTCACGAGTTGCATTCTAAACTACATTATTGTCAGTTGCGAACTAGACGTTCGATGATGTGCGTAAAGATAAGAATGGAAGCTCGGAGCCATTGCATACCTAAACCAACATCGTTAGAGTGGACACTTTGACATTGCGTTAATCAGTGACGATGAAAAAAAGTTGATCCAAATAAAGAAGTCACTGTGAGTGCTTAACCAACCGCGAGTTGCGAAAACAGTGACGCTTTTGGTCGCGCACGTCACTAATAGTGCCTGGCGACTACGCTATTGCTTTGAGTAGGCTATTCGAAAACTCAGTACTCTACAATTTTAGTGCACCGTGCGCAAAATCATGGCATGCGCAAAAGACTTGGGGATCAGACGTGCGCATGCGCAGTAGACAACAAAAATGCAAGTGTATTGCGTACGAACACAACGCGGGGGATTTTGCGATGCGGACTTGCTGGCTTTGCGGGCCTCTTGCGCGAAGTTCTCGAGAAATCTCGGGCCCAGCGAGAGCCCCTATTTCAAGATGGCAGCTATATTAGATGGGAGCATGGGTGACGTGGTATTCACGTTGTTTTCTCAATAAACAATATTCTAGATTACTCAAGTAAATTTCAGCTTGTCAATTATTTCCGGGACCTATCGCAGCCGAGACAGATTTCCATGCAGCTGCAGGAGTGGGCAGATGAAATGTTCACCGCCCGCAATGTGGGTGAGCGCTTCGATCTGGTCTCCGCTAGGCCTTACTTATCGCGCTGTTGGTAGTCACCGCCCAGACGACTCTTCGAAAAAAATCGCCGAAGTTGTCGCTCTTAATTGGACATCACCAGGTTATAAAATGTTTCCCACCATAGCATTTACATATATGCCGTCTTTAGAGCTTGATTGACGAAGTCACCTTGGTTCAGTTTCTCTACGTACTCGTACTCGTAGCATTTGTACACCACAGAAAATGGCGGATGACAAGGCAGCTGCGCCTTGGATTACTTTAAAATAAATCAATTGAAGACATTTTTATTTTCAGTATTTTGGCTGGCGGGAGCATGATGGCGCTTGAAGCTCGCGGATTTAGGTCAACAAGAACATGCCAGATATCCACTCGCACTGCTTATGGAACGCACCACTAAACTCGGTCCTAGCAGGTGGCTTTTAGCGTATGTTATACTCTTGCGCATTGCGTACGAAAGAACCAGCAACGATATATACTAAAATGTCTACTATATCGCCTCTGATTTTATATACACGCAGCTTGAATTTTGAGGAGCAAAACACTTTTGTAAGATCAAGCAACAAGTTAATTTTTCTGCAAGACACTTCCATTATTGCAGCGATTTTGTTTCTACAAATTCACCCTGCGACACATAAATGAATGTTATCAGGTTGCCAAGAACGCAGTCGCCGTGTGGCAGCGGGGAAACATCGAGAATGAAGAAAAACGTATCTTCCGGTAAATATATACCTCATGCGTCGACAAGATTGAGAAACAAACAAAGCAGCAGAGGCATCCGAGGAACTAAAACCAATTTTCAGCAGTAAGCCAGGCGATTTACTACAAAATACATTGCTTTTTCTTCGTTCAAATATCACGGCTGAATACCCTATTTTTTCTTCAGGTCGCTGCTATAACAAAAATGGAAAGAGGGAAACGGGCGCGCTGGGAGACATTCGTTGTTCTATTGACGGGTGCAGTTGAAAAGGAGACTCGCGGATCTCCAAGCTGAAAGTGGGGCCACATTTGTTGATAGAATTTTTCTGCCACCCACAGTCATTCAAGTTTCTTTGCAAGCGCGTTCTGCCGTATTTTGCTACGTTCTCGTTTTAAGGGACAGCTCCATTTTATTTTTGCTATGGAGAAGCAATACTCTTTTATTTACTGTCGTCTAGAAAGGTTACACGCCAAATATTTCAACACGTTTATTAAAGTGGCGAACCAAGTTGGGTACGCGCCAAGACGCCGAAATCTGCTAACTCTAGCGGGCGAGGTGCTGCGCAGTCAACAACCGCATAGTCGACAGCGCGGCGTTGGCTCAGTTAAGACTGACGTAACTCCATTACGTTCAATGAATTTTTTTCTTTTTGTTTTGTACCTTCCCAGCCAAGATCTACAGGCGTCGCTAGCAGCGCACTCATTGGAATTCATACGATTCTGTGCAGAGGCATGTGCTAGCGACCGTGCATTGCGCACATCGTCGGGAAGCATAGTCCCAACGGAATCAGCCATCTTCCTCATAACATTTTGTTTACGCCGGACTTCCGCAAGCCCTCTTCCGCTATAGGCTCTCTCTGTTGTGTTTAGAACTGCTCTAGGTCCAAATTCACAGAGCGCTCTTCCTACGAAAAGGGGGCATATGACAAAACCGAAGAACAAATCCGTATTCACGTATTCAAAATCAGCGTAAGCGTTGCGTTGGTTGTCAAAACAAGATGGTCTACAATGTCGCTCGGTTACTTCGCCGCGGCGATCAACGAGCATTTTCCTATATGTTCCCTGCGCATCCTGACTTTCAGCAGCAAAAGGAACGAAATAAGCACTTTAAACTGCACGCTGTGGCACAGCCGCTGGATCCACCTATTCCCAGACACAGCTACAGCGACAACAATCTCACCTCGGCCGAGACGCCGTGCTCCCTCAAAGGCATGGCTTAGCAAGATATTTTAGAGCTTCTTGTTTGTGACTGTCTTTTTTTGTATTTAGGCGAGTCCTTCCTGTATGAATATCTGTCACCCTGTCCTCAATATTAGAGTCAGAAAGCCAGTCTTGTTCTTTTTTCGTCGCCTTCTCACTTTCCGAGAAGTGGGTGGTAGGAACGGACGCTCTCTCGACAAAGTAACACTCTCGTCGATCCCATCTGCTGCTTTTTTTAATGTACAGCTGAAATAAAAGCCCGTGAGTTACCTTCACATTGTATACGCAGAAGATATATTTTGAGTATCTACCTTCCGACGCGAAGGTGCCAGACACGTCGCAGCTCTCAGGATAATCTAATTGGAGCTGCGATGGTGGTCCAACACTTTATCTCCCGAACGTAATGTCAGCATCGATATGCGATTGCTTAATGGCCTTGCAATTTAAAACATCAGCTGGAATAGTGGGGTCTTGAAGTAGTTACCAAGACTTAATCCAAGTGGCGTTGTCAGATGTAACAGGGACCGCGGAGCGGAACGGGCGACACTTCCACACTTCCGCCGGCTACATAACGTCACTCTTTTTACCACGTGGTTGCCCGTGTTTTTAACGGTACAGAAACAATGTTGGCCACCTCAGGCAAAGTTTTTGTTTTGGTTTCTAAATATTAAAAAAAAAGAGATTTCGCTAAAAAAAAATTATGGGAATAATTCGAAGAGTCGTTTAAGGCTACTTCGCGATGTGTAATTAACCGCTATTCACAATTTTTTGGATATTAGCGAAACTCACCCTTTAATAAATAATCGGGAAGACTTCTTGAACCTTCTCCAAAAAGAGTTCTCTTCATGCGCGTGCTTTTCTCAAACAGCGGCAAAAACTCGAATTAGGCTCGGTTGACCGAAGAGGAAGTGGCTTAAAGGGATACGTCAACGAAATTCGAAATATTCCAGTCGTGTTCAATAATAGGTTAAATATGATCCACAATATCCGTAAATGACAATCGCACGTTTGTATTTTGAGCCTGCTTGCTGTATTTTTCGTTATAAACGGCCCACTCTGGCAAGCGCTCGGAGAAGGCCCAGCTTAGAGCACGTGACGTCCAACGCAATCGTGACGTAGGTCGTCTCGGGACGAGCAAAGCTACGGTGAAGCTGACCTCGAGAGGATGGCCTAGTCGTTCCAGCCACCGAAGCGGCTGCTTTTGTACGAATTTTGAGTGGCGGGTTAATCTTCTACAATCTGGTAGGGGACAACAGCGACTTCTGCGACACACCAAAGGGATTCTCGGGAAGAGGGGAGTTCCTCCTTCCCCTCTTCTCTCGTCGTGGCCGGAGGCGAGACTCTCACCGTCACTAGCTGTCAAGGTTCCTAGACGGGCATTGCAAACGAAGCGTTAGCGACATCCACCAGGTGCTCTTTGCTAATCGTTTAATTCGTTTTGAAATTCCTTTTCGGGACTTTTTTAACAAGATATTGGTATGTTCCATGTGATACTGCTCCTTTGAACACATATAGACCAAAAAATGAGCGCCGAAATTTTGTTGTAGCATCCCTTTAAAGCTCGACCAGTCTTTTCGCGCGGCAGGAAAATCCTCCTCTCTGCATTTCCCATTTACCCCTCTTCCGATGCCTCTTGAAGGTGGGGGGACTCCTTTTGTTGCTGCACCTCTAAACTGGGTAAGCCAGGATAAGCTCCCGGCTTATCCAGCGCCAAGCTGCAGCAACAACAGAGTCCCCGGCGCCAGGATAACAGTGCGAGAGGGGCAATCGGAAGTGGGGCGTGGAGAATTTTCCTACCTTGCGGATAATAATTTTGTAGGTCAGTCTTTAAAGGAGCTGTGCAACAGTTTCAGTGCTTTGCTTTACTAATGTGGGAGGTGGTGTCTCGACATTTCTGAATTAAAGAACAAAAAACCGCTTTCGCCTGCATGTCCTAGTTTTTATTTTAAAAATGGACAAAGATTGAGGTTTTCTGCGCCTCTCAAGTGCTTCACTAACTTCCGAGTCACGTGCGCTGTGACGTCAATGGGGAAGGCGCGGGGTTCCGGTGAAGCTCCCTCATAGAGCCATCAGTGAGCGGCGAGAACTCATCCGCTCGCGACCGCGTGACCACGTGCTGGCGGGCGCAGCTGGCGCAGCGCGAACAATACGGTGAAAAGAGGAAAGTCTCATCCGGGTCCGGCCATACCCGTCCGGCCCTGTCCCCCTCCCCCTCCGGCTTCTTGCGGCTGTTCCGCTGCTGACGGTTTTGTGGACCTAGGATAGATGGCGCCACTGAAACTCCGTATAATAAAAGTTTTGTTTATGATACCAGGTTTTTGACGCATTTATATTTATGTTCGAACGACAAGATTTATAGAAAAGTTACCTTTTAATAGAGCAGGTATTCGCACAACTTGCTATCTTTCTACAAGATTCCCCATTGACGTCATGCCGCGTGTTTCTCATGGCCGCCGCTAGCGGCTGCAGGTCGAGGAATATTCTTATTTTTGCCTTGCGATTACGCGGCGGAATCGCAACATTTCTGTCCTTTGTGACAAGGTGAACAATGTCAAAAGTAGAAAAACGCCAATTCTTTCAACGTTAAAATCGTTACACAGCTCCTTTAAGTGCATCGGAAAGGTTCGCTAACTATCCAGAAATCTCGGCGTCTCGTCTGCTGCCATTGTTCTTTCCTATGAGTTTTACGCGATCAGGTTCAACGCAGTCTTGCCGGAAAGGAACGCTCGCGCCTCACTAGAGAAGTTTAGAGAACCCTTTTGTTACCCCGATACAATCTGGGCCAGGGTCGTCCGCTTTGCGAAAGGACGTGCCAAGAGTTCGTTCTCGCTTGCTTCGCTTCGGTCGCAAATATTACCCTTCTGCTCGGAGAGAAAGCGAGACTGGACATTAGGGCGAAATTTTTTATTTATTTGTTGATACTACTACCTCCTTCGGGAGATGTGGTAGGAGGGAGTACATAATGTTTTTAGACAGGCATACATTGCTAGTCATTTTTGCACACGTGATTAAGGCAATCAATGTCATCATTATACAGCATTGAATAAAACTTAAAGCAAAACAAGGAAACCTACAAGAAATACCGTCAATCGCAGAAGTTACAGAAACTGCGGAGGTTAGTAATGAATGATGAATCAGGTGAAGCATTTATTATATGACTCTGTAGGGAATTCTAATCATGAATGGTCCTTGGGAAGAATGAGAACTTAAATACATCGACCCTACAGCTTTACTCTTGTAATGATCTACAATGAAAATTTCGCGTGGGGTACTTATAAAGAGCAGGTGAAATATTTGTAGAGGTGCCAATATTAAATCGGTTGTTTAGTAGCTCGAGCAAAAATTTTAGTCTTTGAAACATGCGTCTATGGGTTAATGAGCTAATGCTGGAACACACATATAGTTCTGAAACCGGGTATTGTCTCTGAAATTTGTTGTATATGAAACGCAAGCCTTTTCTCTGAATGGATTCGAGTAAATTTATGTTGGTTTTAGTAAACGGTTCCCAGACAACGGATGCATACTCTAATATAGGCAGAACAAACGTTTTACCGGCTGTTAATTTTGCGTCGAATGAGGTTTGCTTTAAATTTCGCCGGAGAAACCAGAGCGTAATGTACCATATTAGGTACATTGCGCTTTTGCTGCAAATGTACCTAATATGGGTGTTCCAACGCGGGTCATTTGAAATGATTACACCGAGGTATTTATAGGAAGTCACTTTGGCTATGACAGTATTTTTATTGGAATAATTATTAGAAATAAAACTAGTTTTGCGGGTTATATGCATTCGAACACATTTGTTAACATGTAGTGACTTCTGCCACGAGTCACACCAATCGTGTATCTTGTACCAGAAGCTCTTCAGTAAAGTCTGGTCGCTAACATCATTTACCTCAGTGAAGATAACAACATCGTCCGCAAATAAACGTGCTCGCACAGGAATGTTAGCAGTGATTTCGTTAATAAAAAGAAAAAGTAAAGGCCCAAGGACTGACCCTTGTGGAACGCCCGATAGTACAGGGACTGGCGAGGATGCACTAGAGTTTTTCTGAACGTATGGTTGGTTTTCTTTCAAACAAGTAATCTTCAAGCCAGCAGTAGATGATATCGTTTGCATAATTGATTTAAGTTTTAGAAGCAGTTTACAGTGTGACACACTGTCAAACGCTTTAGCGAGGTCAAGGAAAATTACATCAGCCTCTTTGGATCGATTTAATATTTCAGTGAAATCATGAACGGTTTCAAGTAATTGTGTCGTGGTTGAAAGGCCACTACAAAAACCATGTTGATTCACGTTAAAGAAGTTGTGATTCTCTACATACGCCGCCAAATGTTTGAAAACAACGTGCTCTAAACGTTTCGAGCAGTAAGGAAGCAAAGAAATTGGCCGGAAGTTCCCAGGCAAGAGATCAGATCCAGATTTGTGAACGGGAACGATCTTGGCAATTTTCCATTCTACAGGAATAGCGGACTCCGACAATGATTTCTTAAATATTAGATAAAGATATTTTGAGCACCATACTGCGTACCGAACGAGGAACATACTTGGAATGTTGTTGGGACCAGCGGCTTTTTGTTGTTGAAAGATTAAGCAACACTGAAAACAGTCCCAAGGGAGAGATAAAAAAATCGGGTTACACTGATATGTTGGGTGGCAATTTTAGACGAGGAATAATGCCGTTATATAAGGTGAAAACAGACGCAAAATGATCATTGAAACCTTCAGCGATGGCACAGTCATCCGTAAATAATCTGTCCTAAACCATAAGTTTGGAAATGTCTTTTCGAGCCGGGGACAAGGACCTCCAAAGCTTATCAGGTGATTTCCTAAGGAACGTGTGCAAATTTATATTGTTATACTTATGTTTTGCAATACGAATTATAGCTTTCAGTCTTGTACGCATTTCATTGATATTTAAACGTGTTTTGCCCTTACTGGCACGATTGATTTTTCGTTTTAGATGCAGGTTATCGCCAGTTATCCACGGATTATGTTTCCTCGTAACTTTGATACTATATGGAACAAACCTTCGTAAACTTTCAAGCGCGGGTTCTTTAAAAAATAAAAAATTCTAAAGGATATCAATAGAAGAACCATCAGAGCACATATTTGAAAAGCAATCAAACGACATCTCAAGCGCGTTCAGTACTGACTCGTCTTTTATTTTCAGAAAAATTAAGCACACGCTTAGAAATCTTCTTTTACGTAATAAAGGACGAAGTGTCGAAGTAGAAAACTAAACGAGTACCATTTGTTGATCAAAGATCCCATCCACCACTTGGCGGTCGTACGTACGTGCCGCAAGTGGTTCCGATAAAAACACGAGGCCCAGTATTGATTGAGAGCTGATTCGTGTTGGACTACTACTAATGATTCGAACGAAGCATTCCACCTTGATGTTTCCTGACTAAAAAGAATGATGAAGCAAGACCGGACCGTCGGCACGTAGTTCGGGCTTTTCCACCGTGGAGTTAGTCGGTGGTGCCAGTCGTCACCCGAGTGAAAGGGCTCTACCGTACGCATATATATCTATGTCTCTTATCCGGTCTCACCGAGAGTATGTTCGTTCACCGGCAGCTTGGTGCCGTCTCTATGTGCACAAGTTTGATTGTGGGCGATCTGTGCGTATGTCCATCATATACAATGTAACGATTGCTGGACTGAATTCATAATAATGATGGCAATAAATGCTTTATTTTGGATTTAGATTCTGCGACTTTTACATAGTAGACTTTTACGCGGATTTACGTTATTGGCGATGTTTCGCAGTGCACCGTGCGTGTTCGCTTGTTTTGTGTATGTGAGTAGTGGCCCACTATATGCAGCGGGAACCTTTATCTGCAAAATTCAGCATGGATTTACAGTTGTGACGTTGTGAGTCACAGCGTCATGTGACGTCGTGTCACAGGACGTCACAGTTTTCCCCCTCAGTTTTATCTGAAAATTGTTTCGGCTAAATTTAGCGGAGCAATTTCGACGTTATGTGACACGACGCAATATGGCGTCGTGGTGTCACGTGAAGGCACAGTGTCCCGTGAACACCGTCCACTAAATTGAGCGGGAAGTAAGCCCGCTATATTTAAAGGCGGCTGTGTAACTATGTCCAGAAGTGTGCGGCGTCTGGGGTTTCGCTGCAGTTAACATGCGGGACACGACAAGGAACCGGGAAGGTTTCTAAAGCGTCTTCTGATCTGTTTAAGGAAGGCAATTGAGAAATTTGACCGGATTGCGCGCAGTTATCACGATGGTAAATTTAAAAGCCTCGCGTAATAAAGTGCCTCGTGTAACTTTATAGAAACTGCAACGAAGCAGAGACACAAATTCCCTTTCATTGGATATTGAACATTGGAGCTGCTACATAAACTGAAAATCACGCAGTTTTCGTGAATCGATATTTTTTAGAGCGCAGCTCTTAGGCGCCCGTTTCCGGATTGAACGGCGTCGCCGTCGCCGTCGCCATAAGCGTCGCCGTCGGCGTCGGCGTAACCGCGCGGTGCATTATGGGTAAAATTTTCCGCTAAATTTAGCGCCAAATTTTCCCGCTAAATTTAGCCGAAAAATTCCCGGCTAAATCTAACGGGAAATTTTCCCCTAAATTGGAGGAAAGGAGGAGGGGCATAGCCTCCTCTCCGTACCTTCCCTTCTCCTCCTCAAAAGCTGCGCTCTATTTCGGCGTTACAGGGGATTGTAAACGTCTTTCAATTTGTTTTCTCTAAACACCCTACTTAGTCTGAATGGTATTGTCAAATTGCTGAAACTAAATTCTATTTTTCTCAACAAACATTATTGAGTGTTGACCGTTTTTCGTTCCAAGGTAGTTTTATCAGTCACTTCATCGGGATTTCCAACAATTCGAACGCAAGAGGAGGAAAATGAATAGGTTACTTTGTATTTGCTTTGTCTATTAATGTAAGTATAAAAAAAACGGTTGCCTTAATTTTTCAGCTCTTGTGTAAGGACCCAATTTACTGAAAATACATCGCGAAAGGGGAACCTTTGTAAATTTATGTCCACTGACGATGAATCACGTTCGACCCTGTTTAACGATATTTATTGAAGCGAGTCGTTTCGGACCAACGGGTCACATCAGCATCGATTTTATAACATGCTAGTCCTGTTATACTCTAGCACGTTCTTTGTTTCATCAACTAAACAAGTTTAACACTCATGTCGCAAATACATTAGCGAAGACTGTGCTTTAGTGTATTTACTTTTACCATCCTCACTAGGATGCGCGTTAAAGAACACAACACAAATCTTTCCCTGCGCTACAAACATGACGACATATGTATAAGGAAGCCATGCATACAGCCGGTTGCCTCAGCTTGACAGGCCGGCTCAAAAGCTTAGATATCGCGCTCCTGGCGTTTCCTTTTCTGTCACAGGTGATTGAACGAAGTAATTAAACAAAAACAGTATTTTAAGCGCGAGAGTTTGGTTATTGTTGTTGTTATGATTGTAGGTGAACAATTTGACTACATTTATAAAATCGACGGATTTTTAGCAGGTGCCGTTAATGGCTTCTTTAACAAAGATGAGAAAACGGAGCCTATCCTTCCCTTTTAGAGTTAGCGTAAACAAAGTCACTTGAGCGGGAGAACGATTATTTAAAGGCCTATGGAAGTCTTGGTGGCCATTATTCAAGAGGCAGATTTACTCCGTGAAACCAGATATAAATATAAAGCGTCGTCATAGAATTAAAATTTAAATACGAATAAACAAGTAGAAACGCTATTATAAAGCAAAAGTATTTTGATAAGAAAAGAGCGAAATAAAGGCGTCTTAAATTTAATGTCCTGCAGCTCTTGTTTAACGATACGCGTTGACTGAGATTAATTTGATTTCCTCGTATTTCTACCCTGCAACGAGACTTTAAGCAAATTGTATTTTCAGAACATATGAAGTTTGCGTTTTCTTAGGATTCTCAAGTTGCGAGAGTATGTGTGTTATAACTATGTTCTGTGTTTAAATATACTAATAAATACAAAGGGGGGGGGCACGCTTAATGTGGCAGTTTACAAAGAGCACACTTTCCCAGTTACTTGAAATTAGGAAACCGTAATTTTGTTTTCTTTAAACAGAAATTATCCTCTTTGTGCGATGCTTTGTAGTGTCCTCTAAGTGACACAATTTTTTGGTATGTTATTCTAGGTGGAGAAACGTAACTAGATAAAAAATACCAATTACATTTTTTATGCCAGCGGTCGTAAAGCATAAGTAACTTTACATAATCGATTGGGCAGAAATAAACGTAAATCACTTTTAGTTTGGTAAAACATCGAGCAACAGCTGCGGATCCTGCGGCGAGATTATCTGCTGCCACTTGTCTGTCGTAGTATAAAAGCAATTTCACACCCATTGGTAAAGATAACAAATTTAACGAAAAAAATTCATTCATCTTCATAAAAATTGTAACCTGTTTCTAGAGGATGTAAAATTGTTTTTACATTACTTTTTTGCTTTGGAATCGTTGCATGTACTGTCATTTGTTATGGACCGAATGGCAAATCTGCTGCGAGTACTTACTCAAAAAGAGAGAACTCCGAATAATCAGAGATGCTTCTTTTTGGCATCCTTCTAAGGAGCTTTATAATAACCATTTCTATTGACTTGCTGATCATGTTTTGGTTGTTGATGTAGGCACTCGAAACATAAATATCTTCTTCTTTTTTTCGCAGTCCCATGCTTATTAAAATTATACCTAAATTACGCTACCTGGCCATGGCAAACCGTGGAGTGTTTAAACACATCTGATTACTTAGAATCCTGCATCATTAGAATACGCTTTGTCGGTGTTACCTAATGAATTGGAAGCCATAATGTGAACGTTTCTTTGGAAAGAAATCGAATGTTGAATAATGTTGTAATACAGGCTATAAAATACTCAACTTGTTACCTCCAGTGTGATGTTTCATGCATAAATGTCGAAATCGGTTTGTTCATTGAAGCGGCGATTTACATTTATATTAGCAGTAAAATCATGTGAGCAGTGGTTCTTGCCCTTGTATTTTCTTGTTAAGCCGTTTTCATAGTGATGTTTTCTTTCCAATGGGCATCGGGCGTCACAAGCTGAAAGAGCATCTTTTATTCCTGCCGTTCTCCTATTTTCTAAAATTAAAGAAGGGACAAGAAAGCTTTATTAGTATTGTTATTAGGAGCTCCATAGCGTCACCGTTGAGGTCTTTCAACCAGGTTTAGGGAGAGCAAGATACATTTTTCACTGCTCTTGACGTTTCGTTTGCTAGTTTTAATTTTTGTTATCTGCCTAATCTACGCTGGGCGCACACCAAGGCCAAATTTTTATTTGACGCTTATGTCGCTCTTATTATAAAATCGTTAGAACATTTTAACAGATGATTTTTAATCTTTACCAGATTTTTGCACATTTCAAATACTCTACTGAAGATTCTGTGTTTCAATTACTTTTTGTAGTAATTTGGCATCTTGAAAATACATTTTAATGAGAGTATTTGGTAGCTCTTCTTAATTACATTTCCCAGTGACTTGTACTTATTATCTCAATTACATTTTTCAATCTTGAAGAAAACCTTGTCGATGGAGTATTTACCGGAATAGGAACCGGCACGCCCCAGCTCAAGGTTGATCAGATTGCAAACTGAAAAGGAAACGATCGAACACAAAACAGGAAAAAAGCCAGACCCTAAAAAAGCATCGGAAACCACTATTGTTGGCTGTCTATGAAGTGCTATAGCATTCGTCATGAGGCCCACAACGCAGCTCACTGTGAATGCGACGACGCAAATCATGATTAAACAAGCTAAACCGACTTCACATAACCCAAATAACAATATAAACAGACGTTTCGTCTCTTATATACGGGAAACATAATCAGTGAATCCAAGGGGCAGTAAAAAACATGTATGCGTGAAGCGGGTTTCTCTGCTTGCGCCGCAGCCATGAGTGATTGTTCGTAACAGTGGCGCAAATGTGAATGTGTCCGTACTGTTGCTACTTGTATGCGCGGCGCGGGTTTATCTGCTTTGCTAGGACGACGTCGAGGACGACGTCCTAGAAGACGACGTCAAGAACGACGTTTAGGGAGACCTCCAGAAAGACCTCCAGGACGACCGCTAGGTCGATCTCAAGATCGACCTCTGGGACGACCTCAGGGACGACGTCTAGTATGACCTCTCGGATGACTTCCAAGATGACCTCTAGGACGATGTTGAGGACAATATTTGTATACGCAAGGCGCCTGTGTATGTGGACGTCGTGCGTATGAGCACGTCTTGCGTATGCGGAGGCGCCCAGCTGCCGTACGGCGACTCCCTATACGGATGGCTTATTCGAGGCCAGAGAGCATATGGTGAAAACCGGGAGCAATAAAGAGAGAGCTATAAACATTAAAATGCAGACTCGAAGTGCCAACAGAGAAACAAACAGAGGGAACTGGGGAGCGGACAGCAGAAAAGAAAACTAAATATTTTCTGAGAGTTTGAAACCGAAAACCTTAGTTGTCCCATTGAGGGACAAAGGGCCATAAAAATGTGATTGACTAATCGGAAATTATGGCCATAAGAATACTCCCCGCTCAATCGTATGCTCAAGGACGATCCTCGTCATTGCAGTCATCCTAGAAGTTGTCCTTGACCTCTAGAACGACTCTACTTTTCGCAGTACGCGAAAATCATACGGCGTCCGTCGCCGTTGTGACCGAAATATTGCCGCGCGCAGGGCCAAGCAGGCAACGCTCGGTCGAGCACTTCTAGAAGATTCGTGTTTAGTCTTGCTTTATCATTTCATCCTTGTTTCTTTGTTCTCAAAAATGCCTGTTTATTCTGGCCCCGAGCCCGCGACGCTCGAAGCTTCTTTGCCGAAGATTCCAGATGCCGACGCGCTCAAGATAAGGAGCTGCAAGGGACCTTGTCGAGTCAGTCTCGCTCTCGCTTGCCCTTACGCCGTCAAATCGCCGCCCGCTTTTCTGCTGCCTCGAGGCTCGTTCTTCAATTCTTTACATTTAATTGTGCTTTATTTCGTTCACGGCTTCAATTTGCCTCTGTTGTTTGGAATTCTCTAACGAGTACACAGTCTTTAAGTATTGAATCAATGCAAAAAAGAATGATACGCATTTTATATGATAGACACTTTCAGCGTCGCTTTTATTATGATTATGAATTTCTTCTTAAGAGCGTTTTACTTAAGTCTTTGTCAAATAGAAGATTCGAGCGTGATCTGATTTTTTTGCACAGGGTCGTAAATGGTTGGACTGATGCTAATCAACTTCTGAATTCTGTCGATTTTCATGTTCCTTGTCGTGTTACCAGAAATTTTACAGTCTTTTATATTGAATTCATGTCTAAACTCTCACCACTGTCCCGTATGCAAATTTCATTTAATACAATCGCCTCGTCTAGCTTGGACATCTTCACAGATCTCCCAGTTTTTCGCCGGAACTTGGCAAGTCTAATTGAAAGTTGAATCTCTATTACATTTTGTGTGAAGTGTGCGACCTATTTGTAGCCATGCTAATTTGTACATTTTAAACCGTGCGTGTGCTGTGTTTCTTCTTTTTGCCTTGTGTGTACCAATGTGAAGACCCGCGTGGTTGTTTTTGGGCACATTAAATGAACAAAATATTATTATTATTATTATTATTAATATTTTGTTTGGCACAAGTTCCCCGATTAATTTTTTTTTCAGTTCACTGTTCGCCTTTTCGTCACCTTCATTCGTGACAATATGGCCGTAAAAATTCGTCATCAAGCGTCATCAGCGTGATGTCATCTAGCGTCATAATACGTCATCAAGATGACGTCGCCGCAGGAGCGCCGTGTGCACAAGGTGCGCTTCAGACTTCATCTTTGCTCGTTGTGCGCTTCTTTCGATGGACTGTGAGGCGACCGCGTCTACATCAACGGCCTCCAGATCGGGGGCAGAGTCTACATCTACGGCGACTTCCGCAGGCAAATGTGGCCGCCCACGCAAATACGTCGCAACCTCCTTAAGCGACCACCTCTGGGCGTCGTTCTCGATGTTGTCCTTAAGGTCGTTCTAGAGGTCATCCTAGAAGTCGTCCTAGATGTCGTTCTTGATGTCGTCCTTGTGGTCGTCCTATACGTCGTTCTTTAGGCGTCGTTCCCGACGTCGTCCTAGGCCTCTTTCTCTGGGCGTCGTCGTTCTCGACATCGTCCTAGACGTCGTCCTTAAGTTCCTCCTAGAGGTCGCCTTAGAATCGTCCTAGACATCATCCTCGACGTCGCCTTTGAGGTCGTCCTTGACGCCGTACTTGGCATCGATCTCTAGGAAGTTGTCCTCGGCGTCGTCCTATACGTCGTCCTAAACTGTATACGTGCAGAAACATTGCTCGAAAACATTTCTTCCGCGGGACTATAATGCTTTCGCCTTCCTACACGTAAGCAGTCTTAAGTGTACTAGTGCAATATTTTGTTTGTTTTATAGTTAATGCTTTAGACTAAAACTTTTGAGAAGATTCCTGCGGTGTCTTTCGTTTGTCAGCGCCGGGGAGTAAGGGTGACGCGTGGGACGCTCCCATTGGTCCGAATCCCTGACGTCAGCACTCGTCAAACTCTTCCTCTCTTTCTGGCACTGAGAATCTGAGGTTGAATTGAGAGATCCCCGGGTTTTCTTTAAAATGAGCTCTTTCCTATTCGTCAAAGTTACGCGCATAGCTAACACGGAGCCAGAGAGGAGGAGGCCCCGCGCAACACCTCATATATAGCAAAGCCGTAGTGGCGAATGCGATGGCGTCACCAGAGAAGGTCAACGCTGGACACAGACTGGAAACGAGCGCTGCTTAAGCGCTAGGCTTCAAGTCAAGTTTGAACCGAACGTTGACGCAATCGTCGTGTCTACTTTGTGTCCAGCGTTGGCCTTATCTGATGATGCCATCTCATTCAGCACTACGGCTGTGTTATCTAGGCGGTGTTGCGCCGCAGCGCGTGGAATGAGGGCGTGATTACTTGCCACTCTGCCGTCGCCGGTTGTTCTTGGTTCTGGGTTTCCGTAGTAGCGGTGCCTGGACTGTGAGGTGTCTGTGTAGTTAAAACGATGGATACTTTTCACGCCATAAGTGATATGGATGTGGTTCCTTCCGCGAGTGGTATGGATGGGGTCCTTTCCACGAGTTACATGGATGATCGTATTCAAGGACATCCTTTCTCTACTCTGCCTCTGAGAGGCAGAGTGAAGAAAAGATGTGAATAATTACAGAAAGTTCCATTAGTGGATTATTAGGAAATCCGTTAGCGTGATTTTGGGAAACACCACACATACACACAACTCTTTGGGAAGCGCTAGCAGTGACCCCGAAACGAGACCAAAAAGAGAAGCAAAAAATAGAGAAAGCAAAAAAGAAAGTTAAAAGAGAAAGGCAAAAAAAGAAAAGTAAAGGGGTCATCGTTAATGTTTCTCAAATGGGCAGATGCTTGGCGTTTCCAAGGGTCATGTTAAAGCAGTTCCTAAGAATCCATCACGGATCTTCCTATAATTGATGTGGTTTTTTTATGGTTTACCCTGTTACGGCAACGATGCCCCTGTCTTTCGCAAGTCTACGTGTCACTCTCGAAAACAATGTGTGTGGGAAAAGGTGATAATCTGGCCCTGAGTCATAAGGACAAGGATTACAAAGGGCAGGAAACAAACTACCAGCAGGATGGGCTCTCAAAATTCAAACAGAAAGTCCTTCCAAAGTTCTGTAATCCTCTGAGCGCGCCTCTAGAGCCCTATATCCGGGGAAAATAAAGAAAAGGACAACCGCAAGAAAGGCACCAGTGCTGCTCCTTGTTCGCTTGTTCCTTTCTTTTTGATATTTAGTTATCTTTCATGGAGCGTTCGGGTAACGTAAGTGAGTAAAGCGCGGCAAGTGCCGTGTTATTAATTTTTTTGTTGCTGTGTGTTAAAAATTTGTTTATGTTGAACTCCTTATATAGGGACTATGGTGCGAAGTATAACAATGCATTGGAGGTGCGCATTATAAAACCAGCACAACATGGTATTTTCCGCGTCTTAAAAATATTGCATGAAAATACATTTATCGATCTAGTAAGATGGCACTAGAGATACTACCCGTACTGGGACTGCGTATAGAATAACACTGTGGGTTTTGTTTCAGCCTGTTTATTGCAAATGAATCATTCTGATGTCAATAAAGTGGATAGGAATTGCGCAATGCGGAAGTATCTTCAAAAGTAATGCAACTACATTTTTAATTATGTATACCCTAGGTATGATACTCCGCAGTGAAAGGGACTTGGGTAGTGCTCTAAATATTTTATGAAGACGGGATTTAGCAACTTACCTTAAATACTTTTTTTCGAGTACCTTGTCCAACACTGATCTTTACGTAGACAACAAATTTCACACAGTGACGTTGATACTTTCACACCTCTTTGGAGTATAGAAGTTCTTTTCAACTTACCGTTGTTACAATTGATTCAAAACGCTCTCCAAAACACCATATGTTGGCGATAAGTTTGAAACGCACATCACGCGCGTACCTGGGCCTAATTTCAATTCCTCGATAAATTGGCATCTTTTAGCTGTTAGTTTGGAGACAAGGCACTTATTACGTATTGGTGTTATTTCAAAAATTACAATGATAGTACTTTGTAATGTATATTAAGAGATACATTCGCTGCACCTCTCAGTGGAATATTATTTTCCAACTTCTCTTATCAAGCCATATTTTGTGAGAAAACATTGTAGCTGTTGTTGTTACTGCAATGAAATAAAAAAAGCAAAGAAGCAAGTTGATTGAAGCAAGTTTGTATTTCAAGAGTCTATAAAGGATGGTTCAAGAAATTGGAAGGAGTGTGTGAATCGTGGCTCCGGGCAAAAAGCGTAGTGTCATTTCTACTTTCAGCACTGTTAAAGGAAGGGGCGATTTAAGGGGGGGGGGTGGACCAGGTCCACGACATACACCAGTTCTATATTTAGAAATAAATGTTTAGTTCTTGGTGAAATGGCAATTAACTGGGTCAACAAAACTGATCTCGTTAATGCTCCGCAAGTGACGTCACCCTGCAGATAGTCTCCCCCCTCTCCAGCCTGTCTCCTATATCCGCCCCAGATAAAAGGAGCCGCTTGTCGTGGTTTTCCCTTATACGAGTACTGTGAAGACTGGGAATGAGTCACGCGCTATTCGATTTGAACAGCTTTCGAAGATTTATAGAACATTTATTTTATTCACGACCGCGAGGTCATGGGTGCACCTTATGTTACAGAATAGACAACACCATGTCGGAGGATTTTTTTATTTGTTTTTGTTGACGGATCTGTGATTATTAAAAACAAAAGAGGCGTCGTTGGGGTCAACTGTACGCCGAACTGCCAAATACCAGTCTGCATTATCGCAATATATCCAGCCTTTAAAAGCATACTACGAAGAAGGAAACCAAAAGGCAACACCCTGTAGTGGCAGGACACTACAGCGAATACCTGGCGCTGCTTTGCTGCAACCTGTGGTCGTTGACTTTCTGACATCGCAAAACAAAGTGCGCAGATTTTAACTCCTTAGAAGAGTGGTTCTCAACCACTGATGTTTCGGCGACCCCTTCCGTATCGGCCACACTGGTGGGGACCCCATCCGCCAGGAGCAAAGGGATGGCACTGGACGATTAGAATGACGAAGTGGTAAATGAAGAAAACCAAATGCGTACACAAACCAACTTTGGGGCTCTGAAACAGAGAATAATCGGCCTGACTCAGTAGACGCACGTGGTTTGGTCTATGTAGCTGTGTGGGAAGGTCAGCATCAATAAAAAAAAAGATTTTGTCCTTGGCTTGACTGATGGTCGAGGGCTTCTAGAACCCCAAAAAGGCCTTGCGGGACCTCAAAGGGTCCGCGGACCCCAGTTTGAGAACCACTGCCCTAGAAGGTACACGCTGCCCTCATATGCACATCGCTACTTATGTGCTTTGAGCCCATACTTTATATGAACGGACGCTATATATTTCGACAGCGTCGCCCTGGTCTACTAGAATACGGACACACTCTTACACGCTGTAGGTGAGGAATTTAGCCAGTGCAGTGTCGCTGTTAGACTGGAGTTTTAGCGTCCGTAACGCAGTTGGGATACAGGACCGCACTTCGATGCTCATCCAGATTGAAACGAGTAGGGGTATAGTTCAAAGAAGACCATAAGGCTTATATTAAGGATTGAAGGAAAGGCCGGGAAAGAGCAAGCTGCATTTTGAAATAGAAATTACCTTCAATACAAGTAGACAAAAAAGAAAAGGCGATGCATTTATTGGAAGTGAAAGAAGTGTAAAGAAGAGGTCGGTTAATCTGTCGCTTCAATTCCTGCAATTTTCGCAACGTTTTCTGCGTTGTAGTTTTTTTTTATTATAATGAAAGTGGATGTATTCAAGCTGAATAAAATGAGCTAAAACTGTCTTAATCAGTTTTAACAGTCGCTGGCACCCGTCTGAACCTATATCCAGGGTTCAAACGTATTAAGCATAAATAGGGCGAAAAGCATTGTCGAGTAGTACAATAAGAGAAGGCAAGCACGACTAAAATTTAAGTTGTTATTTTGACGAAAATTGAGACTAGAGAGAAATAATTGGGATATAACTTTAAATGCATGTTTCTAGTAGCGCTTGTCCTGTCTCTGTCTACATGATCTCGTCCATCACTCACGCTATTTTAATGTACTATGTTCTACCAACTAGCCGATTAAATTATTTTGGTATATCCAAATGAATGTTGAGTAATACCGTGAAGGATATAGGCGCGCAAGTTATCAGTTATCAGTCAGCTCATTCCACATAAACCGTGACTCCGCCTCCCAGCCGAGGGCTGGGGATGTTCCCTTGGATGGTTGACTGCCTTATCCTCCTGCACCGCGTCCTTTTTTAAATATTATAGTTTATTAGGTGATATCACCTCCAACTCATGAGATGGACATCTTTCATGACTTCCGCTGTCTTATAGACCACGGGCAAAAGAGTTGCTGGTCATAAGCATACAGCTTATGGTTTAATTTCAAAATCAACAGGTACAAAAAGTTGGTACACTGAGCGTGCATGCATTTTCTCATCCATGTCGTTTTCAGTGACACATAGAAAAGTTATCTAGCCTTTCTGCTACTGGGCAACAACCCGAATTTTCTTGTTTGTTGTCAATCAGAGAAATCGAAGATGACGATTCGAAGGCGACTACTCGTGTGAACAAAGCAGTGGTCAAAGCGAAGCGCTCGTACCCAGACCGTGCTTGGCGAGATTCGATTTCTTTCTTTTGCTTTGTTAGTAAACACCCGGCTGTGAGGACAACAAGCTGGATAAAGCGCCCCTATAGTTCGATCTCCTGCCCAATAAATTGCCCCAAGAAATGAAAGACGTTTACAATTCTCTGTAATGCCGAATTAGAGCGCAGCTCTTGAGCAAGAGGGGAGGTCATGCCCCTCCTCCCCCTTCGTACCCTCCCCTACTCCTCTCCTTTCCCTTCCCATATTGCGTTAAACTTTCGCTAAATTTCCCGCAAAATTTAACGGAAAACATGTCCCCGCTAAATTTAGCGAAAAAATTTATCGGCTTAATTTAGCGGAAAAATATTCTCCCTTAAGTTCAGTGGAAACATTTCTCCGCTAAATTTAGCGGGGAAATTTTACCTCGCTTTCGAGAACTCCGTGGCGCAGTCCTCGTAAGTAGTGAAACCGGTGTGCGTGTATTGGTGTGCGCCAGTGTTGTGATTTGGTGAAGCAACAAGAGCATTGAGCACTTGAATCACTCTGCGCAGGTCGAGAGAGGCTATCGGTGCACGGCAAGAGTGGCTACAGGTTGCATCATCTCGTACCATGCCGAAATAGCAGAGGGCCATTGCGTCAGTCATGCCTGCACCGCAAACACCATTGCGTATTCGACTCTGGAGAAGGCTCCTCTCTTTCAACGGGCCTTCTCGCCCTCTGAGGGCTACAGTGGGGGGAGGGGGGGCTATAGTGCTCGAAGACTGTAGATGTATGTTGTTGACAGGAACCTTTGCCGACCTACCTCTACATTCACCGTATATAAATGTTATACTTCAGTACTCCCATTTCAGGCCGGCTTTCTCGAGGCTGGGATTTCAGTGAGTCACAGCCCCGACTCCTCGTTCTGCACCTTAGACAGTTTCCTTAAAGTCACAACAACGTCACAGGAATACTAGAAACACATCACCGCGGTCCCGTTAAAACAGACAGAAATTCGTTAAAACAAGGGTGTGGTCGGCCTAGTGTGGATATGCAACCTCACGGACAGTTTAGTGCAGTTTGAATTCCGGGCGAACATGAGATAAAGCTACAGAGAAAGATTCGTTTTTATGCAGCCCGACTTTTTCTTATTAAAAACAGGCCGGGTTTCTGCAATGTTTTCTTTCCATTTTGCCCGATCTCGATAAAACCGACCCTGAGGTTACTTTTCGGGGTTCATCCGTATAGAGCGAGAACACAGAACTCCAACTATAACTAGGATTCTGTGTATGGTAAATACCGATAAGCCCCTATATATAATGCTGCACAAAAAAAAAAAAAAAACATTCGCAGCACTTTTTTTTTGTTAATCTCTACAGAATTATTTTTAACTGTCCTTGAGGGTGCTTTGTTTTTAGGAATTAGGCCCCTTGCTCCTTTAGCTTCTGTTAACGATACCGGAATGACGTTCTTCAAGTATTTGGTTTATGAGCGTGAGTTCCATAGCCCCCAGAAGAAAAGAGGACACCGGAAGCGGGTGAGGGGAAAATAATTGGTGTCACAGATTCATAAATGTGCAGCTACCTTATAGCATCAGCCCCGATAAACCCCGATATTTTGCTTGGCATTGAAAATAAATACCGAAAAACAGACTCCGAAAAAGGGAAACCCCGCAAAGATACCCGCGAATTAAAAAAAAAAAGAAGATATAACCTCCGAAAACAAAGAACCCTGACTAGAACGTACCGCGCAGTTTCCTACCGCGCGCATTACACAACAGCGGGAAAAGGTGAACGGCGCATGCGTATGGATACCAACGCCCACAGTATTCAGAGCACGTGCCCAACAGCTCGAAGACTTTCATTAGTCTCGCAGTTTTTGTTGGCTTTTTCTGTTTTCCTCAAGGCCATAAAGATGTCACGCTCCGTAGTTCTTTCATAACATGGAGTGCACGCCGTACACCGAGAAAGAATTTGATTATCTCAGGGGAGCGAGTCAAAACAAAACACCGAGGGGCACCCACGAGCAACCACCATTCGAGAAACTTTGTTCCCCTCGGCCGTCAGACAAAATACCATATATCTTAATATAAATTCAAAGTAGTACAACCCAACTACATTGATATCGTTGCTTACATTTTTGTCTTTTGAAACGCAACGACAGAGTTGCACGCGCCCGCACGGCCATATACAGAAGCGCGCAAACAAAGAACACCTTGAATTGAACATGCACCTAGGATTTACGACTGTTTCTTTCCCCGTTCGTTTCCGCAATACCCCGTCTGGAGGGGGCTCCGATCTCCGGAGAGTAAATGGTATGAGCTTTCCGCTCTCCCACGGTCTTCTATGGTAGACAAGCAAGAAGACATTGGCTATGATGGCATCGCAATCGATGTTCACATTACGCCTCAGTCAAGTCATGCTCTTTCTTTTTCTTCGAAAGATACCTAGCTATTTGATTAGAGGCGGAAATACGGGGCGCAGATGGGCGAGCATACGGAGGTGCGAAAGCACTTAAATAGAGCGAGACATTGCGCAGCTAGACCAACAAGCGTGATATTCGTAATATAACGAACGACGAAGACTCCAGTTATCAAGCTACCCATTACGGAAAGCACAGCTGCTGAGCATGCGTGCGCTGGTTTGATCTGGTTTGTATTTATTTGTATAGGAATATTGCTCATCCGTAAGATGTGCAGTAACAGGTGTGGACCACAATTGTTCTTATGGAAATTAAGATATAAAATATTGCCAGTATGCCTGTCTCACGCCATTTTCTTCTACAGCGCTCGATATTTTGGTGGAAGACTTTCGCCAGTTTACAACGTCTCCGACACCAGTTCCTACTCCGTGTGCGCCAGTTTATTCTGTCTGAATCCTGCATCATTTAAGTTTCGAGCAAAACACCTCAACCTTGTACAGAGTCATCAGCTTGCTATCTACAAAAGAACAACCGTGGCCTCTGCCAGTGGGGATTGTGACTCTTTCAAGGTGCACGTCTCCTCATTTTCTTCATCAGGATAGTTAAATAAGACATACGAAATATCTTCGCGCTGAAAATGTTTGTTTGATTAAGGTTTGATACCTCTGTTCCCTAAAAAAAAGTTATTTCTATGCTTCTTCATTGGGCTAAGAGTGTATATTGTATAATTTTTGTGCTCCTGCTAATGTCGGGTGATGTTGTACAAACCCCAGGCCCCAAAACAGTTGCCGAACCGGGCGGTGAAATGCAGAACTTCTTCGCGAAGTTTGAAGGGTGTCAAGATAAGATGCTCAAAGCGGTTTCGCTTTCTCCACCAAGGTGATGCAAGCGAAACCGCAAGAAAACGAGGACGCCTTGTGTGTCATAAATGCTAAGCTATCAAATATTGAATATGAGCTGCCGGCGTTTCATGATATAAAAAGCTACGCTGAGAGCCTGCAGGCTGTGACTTAGGCCGACGCTACCGCAATCGATCAGCTCCAACGGACTCAGGATGGCCTCGAGAATCGCTCCCGGCGTAATATTCTTGTTTTCTTTGGTGTTCCTTATTCTGAAAGAAAAACCTAGGGTGAGACTGAGGCAAAAGTGATTACACTGGCTTTTGAAACTTTTCGGATTCAGTTGACAGGTTGACAGGTTGGACTTACTTTCATTTATTTATCTATCTATTTGTTTATTTATTTATTCCTCTAATTATTTGTTGACTTTTTTATTTATGTATTTATTTGTTCATTTGTTTGTTTGTTTGCTTGTTTGTTTGTTCATTTATTTTGTGTATATATTAATTTATTTTCAGATACTGTTGGCCCATGGGCCATTACAGGGATATATAGTAAATATAGTATACATGATAGTTATATCTACGTTAACATACATGTAAAATGTTCGATCACGCGAGGCAAAACTTAGCAGTTCTCTCATTCATAAGCCTTCGAGCTAAAGGGAGCGAGAATATCGATTTGCGAAAATTTCTCGAGACGCGTTGTCTTGATAAATTCGAGCTTCTGGTATTATAAGGTACTGACTATAGGCGCTTGCTTTTTCGTAGATGACGTTACAAAATTTCTTCACACGAATTACGCAGCTACAAGATACCCTCTGACTCTACCGTTATGTCTATGGTTGATTCGAATTTTGTTAATTCCATTCACTCAAGCGCTAGCAAAAATGTGCAATGTAATTAATAGTCTTGGCCTTTCGTAACTGCTGAGCAATTTTCGGAGTATTCTAAACTGAATGATTTGTCGAGTATTCTTCTCTCAAACGAATCGGATGTTATCTTAGGTATTTAGACGTGGTTATCTTCAGACATTGCTGTCTCAGAATTTCTCATGTCTGAAAACTATAAAGTGTATTGGAAAGATAGATGCTAGTAAGGATGGCGGTGTCATGATAGCTGATAAAAACGCAATTTTATCAAAGAATAATAGGTGTCGACAGCTGCTTTGAGATACTTTGGGTTCATGTGTAGCGCAAATAATTCTCTTTGATTATTCGTATATGTTATCGTACGACGTGTTTTTAAAATGGTTTTGCTGATTTGTTCAGTATATGCGTAGATATTGTCATGAGTCGTCATCGTAACAGCCTTGCTCTAATCGGCGGAAACTTAAATTATCCAGACATTAACTGGTTTTACTCAACAGCACCCAGATACTTAAAATACCTGCTTACGCTCGTCCATAACGTCACACTAAATACTCGCGTGACCTCGTTGGCGCAGCCAAGTGGTCAGCGGTGTCCGGACATATAGGGTTAGGTTCAGTGTGGCCGAGAGGTAGCAGTGCCACTGCCTTGCACCTACATGGTGTTGTTTGACTACACCCGTTTGTCGTGGTGTCACTGAATTTCGAATATTTATAAATGTGATGGAATCGTCTGGTTCTATCACATTATTGTAGTTGGCTCGCTCACAGTTTATGACCGAGCCAAAAGTCTTAGACTGTATTTTCACTAGGAAGGACGAATCTTCACGAAACAGATTCTTTAACTATCATAAGACAAATCTACAAAATATTTTGTCTTCTTTTCAATCGTTTGCTAATAACGTTCCTGCTAAGTTTGACCCCAATTTCGTTTAAACTGACTGTGTTTCTGAAGAAAAAGCTACATTAAGGTCTGGTAAGGAAATATGTGACAAATGTATCGTCAAGAAGAAACATCCGAAATCATCGGTTTAAGAACTATCTTCAAAAATGATTAATAGAAAAAAAAACGGTTTCTTTGAAGTACAAAGCGAATAGTGTCACCGCGGTCGTGGGATCACAACTTTGAATGTGATAATGCTTATAAGAACAAGGTAAAAATTAAGGCGTTTTTAAGCGCGATGTTTTTCATATACCTAGAGATAATCTCAAGAAAATCTAGCGGATGGCTGCTCCCACCCCCCAAAAAAAAATTAACTTGCCTAAGTTAGTGGATGACACCGGAAACGACCTATCGTGTGAAGAAACTGCATTTATTTTGAATAAATATTTTAAATTTGCTTTTGCAAGATGGAACCTTTCCTTTTTCTTTATTACCTTGCAACGCCAGGTCAACACTGGAAGGGATGGTCTTTACCCCTTCAGGAATCACACTAAGTCTATTGATGGGCGAAACCTTAACTCCGCCCCTGGCAGTGATGGCATACCACACGGTTGTTTCATGTATACTCAAAGAAATTGTTTTTTGTAATATTAGTTTGCTCATACCAGGCCTTCCTTTTAACTTCTTATATTCCATCTGATTGTAAAGAAAGACACCGCCAAACCTGTCCTAAAATCTGGTAACCCAGACCTTCCATACAAATTCAGGACGCATATCATTTACTAGCATACCTTCTGAAATTATAGAATACTGTAAACGACTTAATTTTCGCGGGCTAAAATTTTCGCGAATCGGGCCAAAGCTGGAAATTTTAAATTATTCGCGGGTTCTAATTTTTGCGAATCGAGTGTAGCTTCCGTAGCGTTCACATATCGCCCGATTTGTTCGCGGGACATATTTTTCGCGAATTGTCGGCGATTCGCGAAATTCGCGAAAATTAGGTTTTTGCGAAAATTCAGTCATTTACAGTATATCATATAATCTCACGTAGTTAACTTCCTCGTTCAAAACAACCGTTTAAATCCAAGTCAACGTTGTTTCCGAAAACCCCTCTTATCCGAATTTCAACTTTTCCATTTGTATCTGACCTCCATGAAATTTCAAACGCGTCCGTTTCTGCCCATGCCATCTAAAAGATTTTCGCTAAGGCGTTCGACACGGTGCCTCACCAGTGTTTACGACTAAAACTTCCTCAATTTCATCTTGAAGACAGTAGAATCAATCTAATAACCTCATTTCTTATAGATCGTCGGCCATCTGACCGTCTTGACAAGGATAATTAGTGGCCACTGCCAGCCCAATTCGTAACTTTACAGTGAAGTGTTCTATGTCCCTTACTTTTTCGAATAGACATCACTCATCTTACATGCTCTGTAACTTCAGCCATACGCCATTTTGCCGATAACTGTTGGCTTTACCCGCCTTTCATTATTATTTGCAAAGCCTTGTCCCAGCTGCAATTTGATCTTGACAATATTTCCGTTTGGTGAAAAATATGGCTGATGAATCTTAACAATTTCGAAACTAAAGCCATCACGTTTAATCGTAAAGCTGATTGTCATATGCAAACTAATAATTAAATAACCTTACGTTAAATATCTACCGTTTTACAACTACCTTGGAATAGCTATCACTGAAAACTAGAGCCCTGCGCGGACAACCGTTTTATCATTCGCATCCGATCCGCTTCCCCAGACTTTGTATTCACAATCGTACCGTATACAAAATGTTCTTAAATTATTGTATCCGCATCCGATTCGCGCCCGCAGATGTTTCATTCGTATCCGAACCGCATCTGGAAAATGCGGAACTGCATCCTACCCGCAATCCGCGCATTCATGTTACATCAATAAATGACGCGTGAATTGCAAAAAAGAAAAAAAAGAAAGAAGTGTTTGGATGGTATTGTTATAAACTTTGATTGTTTTCGAGCAAAAACTCTTAAAGTAAGAATGTGGTGAAAGTCATTTTCTCGTATTTTGTTTCATCGGATTTGTAGTATGAGCGATCATCCTTTCTGAGACACTTTGCGTCGCTGAGAAGATTATCGCAGTTTTGAGATCATGCTAGGAGCTTGCAAGACTCTGCCCAAAAGATGCGCTTGAATAAAAAAAAACATTTTTTTGTTACATTTATTTAAAGCATATACGTATTTTCTAAACATTAGAGTTAATAAAAGAGAGATGAATAAGTTTGTGTTATTTTATTTAGGTCAGATAATTAAAAAAAGAGAGGGAGAGAAAAGGCGGTCACCCCCGCAGCGAAGTAATCGTACATATATGTCAAAACGCGAGTACATCAATGGGAAAATATCACAACATTCAATAGTGGCAAATATCCTATAGGTTTCAGTTTAAAACACGACTCGAAACTGCGTGCTCCAAACCAGATACTTTTCAGCAACTAGTCAACTGTCAAGGAAAAAAAAAAGCGCACAGAAATACCACGTTTTTGTTTTACTTCTCGAGGAGGCTTCTACTTTCTTGTAACTTACACGTTTTGGGGTTTGTTTTCCAAACACCGTTTTCCGCTCTTTCCCAGCCAATCAAGAACACGTTTTCCCAGGACGATTCAAGCCCCTACCTTTGTTACTTTTTCCAGGGACAGCAATCTTGGCGAGACTAAATGCTCTAAATCGATCTCAAATCGAGCATGGTTTCAAGAGAAGAAAAAAAGGAATACCTATGGGCGTCGATATTAGATTGTGGAGTTTGAATTGGTACTGATGATGCCGTCCTGGGTTATTTAAATTGATTACATTTAAAGAGGATCTTGTCTCGTTATGTATGAGCCGTGGCTACGAGGCCTCAATACTCTCTGGAGGTATCAAATTGCTGCGAATTATTTGCAGTAGATTTATTCCGGCATTTATGGCCAACCGGTGATCGCGCGCATTGCAAAACACAGTCTAAGGCCTAGTCCTTAAAGGGATGCCGAAGCAAACGTTTCAGTGTCCATAATAAGTGGCGCACTATCTTTGCATGAGTTAGCAGCAGCCGGTGTGCACGAGCACACGCAACGAAATTGACGTCATCACATCCCCCATTCGAGCCTAATAAGCTTGAATGGGGGATATGATGACGTGAATTTCGTTTCGTGTGCTCGTGCGCACCGGCTGCTGCTAACTCATGCAAAGATAGTGCGCCACTTATTATGGACACTGAAATGTTTGGTTCAGCATACCTTTGAAGGGCCCATGAAAATTAAAAAATACAGTTTTTTTAAGCAGTCTGTTTTTGACATGCGTGAAAAGAAATAAATTTTATGCGAAACATTTTTTAGAGCGATATCGACGGCGAGAAATTTCGAAGTTCATTACGTCACGGAACCGTCATTCGCTAAACGAGATGGTGCTTTTCTCCACGTCAACGTGAAGGCGAAGCCGATCCAACTCTCCTCCACGCGTACGAAATGCCGAGAGAATACAAGAGAAAAGGAGGTGACTACCCACTAAATCGCGTCTCGCGCCAACAATATTGTTCTAATTTATTAATTTTTTTCGCGCAAAAATAATTTTTCTTACATACGTGTCCCAGCCAGACTGCCTAAAGAAAAAAAAACTGTTTTCCTAACACCGGACTGACAGAAATGACACTCGGCTGTTTAAGCTTTACATGGAATAAACGAACCGTAGTTATTCGTTGGACAAGGCCTTTTTTACTTCTGTATAATGTCATTATTGCCTCGATAGCAATTGTTTATTCGCTGTTAGACGCGCACGTTTGCTAGGGGAAGGCTAGACTTTGTATAAATAAAGGATAACCAGCTTTCTTTTAAAAGCTAATAAACATGCCAATTTCTTTTACAAAATCAATATGGGTCATTCCATGTCAAACGTCCCAGACGTTGCGCTCGACCCCTTCCGATTTCTAAAAAAAAAAATCATGGCCTTTTGCCGCAATGTCCGTAGCCATGCCCTGAAATATTTTTGGCGAAAAATTTTTTTGATGACGTGAGCGCGGTTTTAACTTTTAAAAACAGCGTGAAACTAGGCATCACTCAATAATTGATGAAAAATCAGCTTTTTAGTGAAACACCTAACACTATTTTTTCTTAAATTTGCACGGCTTTCGACTTACAATGTGGTTGGGCTTGTAAAGTTTTGTTTAATTTAAATATTTAAAAAACTAAAAATGTTTTGAAAATTTTAACGTTTTTGCTATTTTAATAAAAAAATATCTAATTGCTCCCGGGACCTAATAGAACTTTTTACCGGCTGCCCTGCAGGTATATAATCTATAAAAAAATTTAAAACCCGCTCAAATAAATATCTCGCAGTAAACATAAAATCCTGAAGTTGCCAAAAAGTGCGTTTTGACGCATAAACAGCCGTTTATTTCACCCTGAGGTGGTCCAAGTAAAAATACAAAATATAGTGGGTTTGGAAGAACAATCAATAATCTTTTGATTCTGAAAGTTTAATCAGAGTAATTTTTGTTTAAAGCGAGAAAACAATTTTTGAAGTTGAGCTCTCGCACCACAACCCGGCGTCGCTTCTTAACGCCTCTTCGCCGCACAGCACGCCACCTGCGACGATAGCTGACACGATTAGGTCCAAAGAAAGAACGGAGTTTTCTGCCGCTTCCCCTTGTCCGTCTTTCCGGCTGCAAGGGAAGAAACGGCGGGTATCGTGTAATAATCGGAGGTGCCGCCAGCGCGTTGACAATAGCAAACCCGTTGTGCCCTTTGTACCCGAGGGCGGCTCGAAACGCGATGCCTAAACGACGGGCGGCATCAAGGGACCAGGAGGACTTCTCCATGCCATGCCAAAGGTCCCACGGCCACCTCCGATTCCTAAAATAAAATTGATAGCTCTTCATCGTAACGTTTGTGCTGCATCTCTAACATATGTTTTGTCGAAAAACAAATTTCATGGGGTGATGGCGGTTTGAACTAGTAAAAGGGGGTAGAACTACGAGTCATTCAATAATTGATGAAAAGTAAGATTTTTTTACGGAACACTGGAATATTTTTGCCTAAAATCCCTACGGTATTTGGATTGCTATGTAATAAGGATCATGGTCATGGAATTTGGTATGCTCGAAGCAGTTTTAAAAAATAAGGAATATATGAGCATTTTAGCATATTTTTAGTTTCGTTACAAACTATGGCTTTGCTGGATGCGACTGTAAATACTCTTATTGACAGCCCTGTAGGTATACTGTAGACAAAAAAGGTTTCAGGCCGTACAACTAAATATCTTGCAGAAACAAAAAAAAAACTAAATTTGTGCAGAATTGCGTTTTGCCGTTTAAAGAGCCGTCAATTCTGCCTTGAGGTGGCCCAAAGAAAAATACGTAACATGGTGACTTCTACAAAAGAGTTTATTTCCTTTTGTTCTTGAAAGTTTAATTAAAGTAATTTTGTTCTAAAGGGGAAAAAAACATTTTGAAGTTGAGCTTTCGCGCCGCAACCTGGCGTCGTTCCTTGCGCCTCTTCTCTGCACAGCACGCCACCGTCGAGCCCGGCAAAGCGTGCGACGGTGTCACGGTGTGCGCACGCAGGTAGAAAGCAGGACCTCGAGTTGTCGGGTGCATCTTGGTGTGAAGAGGCTTTTTTCTACTCTTGTTGCTTTATGGCTTTTCCTATTTTGACCGTTTTGCGCGGCTGTGTCCTCCTGTGGGCTTCCACTGTCTTAATATCAGCAAATGCATAGCGCTGCCAGGTAAGAGCAGCCACTAGTAAGCTAGCTATTTCTTACGTACACATCGCAATCACTCTCTCTTCTCGACGTAAGGACAGATGTAGACAGCAACAGAAAAGCCCCGTGAACGGGCAATCTCATACGACGAGGCGATGTGGTGTTAACGAACGCGCGCAGTTGGAGGCTCACGCCTCGTTTGTGTTTAAATCGGCTTTGAAACGGCAAATTCTTGCGTCGCTGAATAGTTCCGCTTTTCACCGCAGTATGCGTGACAGCTAGATTTCGCGGCGATATTATCGCGTTTCCCTTTTAGGAGAAGTCCAAGTCAACTGATGCCGCCCGTATTAGGCATCACGTTTCGAGCCGCCCTCGGGTACAAAGGGCACAACGGGCCTGTTATTGCTACGCGCTGGCAACACCTCCGATTATTACACGATACCCGCCGTTTCTTCCCTTGCAGCCGGAAAGACGGACAAGGGGAAGCGGCAGAAAACTCCGTTCTTTCTTTGGACCTAATCGTGTCAGCTATCGTCGCAGGTGGCGTGCTGTGCGGCGAAGAGGCGTTAAGAGGCGACGCCGGGTTGTGGTGCGAGAGCTCAACTTCAAAAATTGTTTTCTCGCTTTAAACAAAAATTACTCTGATTAAACTTTCAGAATCGAAAGATTATTGATTGTTCTTCCAAACCCACCATATTTTGTATTTTTACTTGGACCACCTCAGGGTGGAATAAACAGCTGTTTATGCGTCAAAACGCACTTTTTGGCAACTTCAGGATTTTATTTTACTGCGAGATATTTAATTGAGCGGTTTTAAACATTTTTTATAGTTTATATACCTGCAGGGCTGCCGGTAAAAAGTTCTATTAGGTCCCGGGAGCAATTAGATATTTTTTAATAAAATAACAAAAATGTTAAAATTTTCAAGTTTTTAGTTTAAAAAAAATATTTAAATTAAACAAATCTTTACAAGCCCAACCACATTGTAAGTCGAAAGCCGTGCAAATTTAAGAAAAAAATATTGTTGGGTGTTTCACCAAAAAGCTGATTTTTCATCAATTATTGAGTGATGCATAGTTTCACGCTGTTTTTAAAAGTTAAAACCGCGCTCACGTGATCAAAAATTTTTTTTCGCCAAAAATATTTCAGGGCATGGCTACGGACATTGCGGCAAAAGGCCATGAATTTTTTTTTAGAAATCGGAAGGGGTCGAGCGCAACGTCTGGGACGTTTGACATGGAATGACCCATATTGATTTGCCTTCGACTTCTTTGCCAGGTATATTTTACTGGTTTTGATGGGAACGTTGATTAAAATGAAAAATAGATACTCGTACACGAGAAGACCTGCCGCCTAAAGCGAGTTCGCAAACTGATCCCAACACTCAAATGAAGTATGAAACAAAAGACTACAATAAGGAAGCAAAGAACACCAGTATTTCCCGAGGCATCGGTCACGTTAGAACGTTAGGCTTCAAAACTGAGAACTCAACGGCGGTCTAAGGAAACGTTATGTTGTGAATTAAACCTTTGGAGGATGTGATTCTCCATTCAGCGACACAAGATTCGCCAACAAGATGCATCGTGTGAATAGACCTTAAAAGAATGCTAGTGGGGTGCTGTACTATACCCGGGGAAATCTTTCTGTAGCATAAAGAGAAAGTCCAGAAGGTCGTGGGGGATAACGGCTTCGTATTATTGCGCCAAGTGTTTCCGGACTTATTTTTGTTTCGGTTCCAGTTTTGGTTTTGGCCTGACGGGCATGCATTGCTACGGTTCATGTCTTCGGAAAAGTTTTGCGGTTGAGGAATTTGAGCATGCAGGCCTATCCGCGCCTCTTTCCCTAAATTTCACTGGTTCCTAAACACAAGCCGACGCTTTGACCGAAACACTTGGATCCACTTACAGGGTAAATTACACCCTGGTCAATCTCGCCGAGTTCTGTTTGCCTTGCGACCGACGCAGATAGGCGGCGTCAATTTCAGAAACGCCGTGAATATCATCAGAGCCGCAGTTTTGAGGTCATTGATAATGAAAGCAAGCACACGCTAAGGCATGAAATCAAATTCTATTTGGATTTAGTTCAGTTACCGCTGGTACTAGTGGGGGTTGGTGGCGCATCACAGCTCGGAACAGGCGAAAGCTCGCGCTGCAGAACCCCATTGGATCCTGTGCTCAATCCCTACCCCTGCTCGCTAACGTTGGCGCGCTCGCTAACCAAACGGTATAGACAAATAATGAAGAATCCTTGTTTTTTCTGTCTCACTTGTGCATAAACGAAGCATACATCTTGCTTGGTTCGCTTTGACGACTTTTTGATTGCCAAACTCCCCGAACATTCTACGGGTGGAACAAAGGGGCGAGCTCAAGGAAGGTACCGCGGCGATACACCGTACTGACTATACTGACGAACGATGAAAAAAAATGAAAGCCGTTTACAACTCCCTGTAATGCCGAATTAGAGCGCAGCTCTTGAGGAGGAGGGGAAGGCACGAGGCGGGGGGTCACGTGACCTCGGGGGGGGGGGGGTCACGTGGCCTTCGAGGGTGAGGTGCGGAGAAAATTTCCCACTAAATTTAGCGGGGAAAATTTTCCGCTAAATTTAGCGGGGACAATTTTCCGCTAGATTTAGCGAACGTTTTCCGCCAAATATAGCGGGGAAAGTTTTCCGCTAGATTTAGCGGAAAAATGTTTCCGCTAAATTTAGCGGGTAAAATTTTCCGCTAAATTTAGGGGGAAATTTACCCATCATGCACAGCGCGGTTACGCCGACGGCGACAGCGACGGCGACGGCGACGCCGCTCAGCCGGAAACGGGCGCCTAAGAGCTGCGCTCTAAAAAAGCCATTTTGCAGGGACCTAGAAAACATGCGGGGAGCTAAAAAAGAAAAAAAAACCCAGGTAGCTAAAAAGGGAAATGCTATATGCTTGACATATTTGATTTATATTATAGTGACATTCGTGAAATCGATGGTAGGAAAAAACGTTTATATCTTTAGTGGTTTAAGTTACCTCCATAAAATTATTTTGGTCGAACTATGTTCAATTGTGCAGTGAAATGGGGTGCTTTGGCTACGTAGCTTTGGCTTCATTGCCACAGAAAGCTCGGGAAACACAGAGCGGGGTGAGTCCCGAGTACACCATTCCCACTCCGCAGCCAGTGACTAATCGAAGACACCTTTTACTCCACGTCTTAAACGTACCCGTGGTGCCGGTGTGGTTGGTAAATTGAGCTGGTGGGAGGGGGGGGGGATCGGCAAAGGACGCTGCCTCCGTTTGTCTTGAGATGACCACTGGGAGACGGTGAGATGGTGGCATTAAACGATAAGACCTCCGAAAGAACGAACCACGGAGCAAAAGTCGGGGTCTTAATAGAGCAACACGTCTTGTGTTTCTTAAGCAATCAGCGACCGTAGCTGTCCTTGTCTCTTCCAGCTGTCTCCCTTCAGTCAGACTTAACACGAGCGTCCATCGAACGCCATTCTTTGCACGAGTATCAGACAATGCTCTTATTCACTCTGATCGCAAGGAGAGAGAGGGCAGGGACAATGGCGACTTGTCTTCTCGTCCAACCACCAATGCTTCCATTCAGATCTTGGCACTCTGACTTCATCTCACTGATATATCATCTTCTACTCTTCTTGACTTTATCTTCTTATATGAGAATTATGACTGTTCCTTAACGACAATCCATGACCGTTGTTATCCTGGTCTGCGCCATCACATCATGCACCACTCGTTCCCAGTGCTGGTGTTTTCTTCTACATGCAACACTACCTTAAATATTCGAACTCGATTATCTATCTAATCCGCAATTTGTTAGTTTCTCTAAGTGATAAAATATCGGCACGGGGAACAGCATAAGCTGATGTATAAAAATAAATAAAAATGTATCGGTCTATAACAACCCAAGAGTATGTACGCTTGGGGCGTTATGGACTTAATCGGTTATAATCCCCGACGACATCTCCGTAATATACTAGGGAGGCTTCTAGGTATAACGGCAAGCCTGCCCTCTTTTATAGTAGGTTAGAAGTCAAGAAGGTAGTGGCAAATGCATATATCCACTCATATATCCCTCCGCCACCTCCGCAGCCAATAGCGTCCCATCGTTTCCGTGACGTCGCGGCCAACGCGCGAGGAGGGTCTTGCCTTTCTGTACATTGCTAAGTGTGTACAGTGATGTACATTGTCACAATGCTAAGTCAAAGTCTTTCGACTTTGACTTAACATTGTGGAAGCCACGAGAGAGAGATTAGAGTTTTCCCCCTCCGATGGAAACAAATGCGACTTTCGGGGATTAGGTTACCCTCCGATGGATGTAAAGGCTGCTTTCAGGGGCTCGGTTCCCCCACCGATGAATACAAATGTCGCTTTCTTAAAACGTTGGATCGAAGACAATTTGGCATCACTCTGTAGCCAATATCTATCCACTGAAGCGGTACAAGGAGCGTTTCCAGTGAACTCTTTTTCGACTGCGGAGGGATTTGAAACCGGCGCATCACGCTTGTGGGAGGAGCTTCTCCTAGCTTCTTAACTTGTAACCGACTATAGTGTCAACCGGAAAACTGGGCAACCAGAATAGCATATTTAGGCACTTCGCAGAGTTGTTCTGAACCGCCATATATTGCCATTTTGTATGTGATAATAATGTCACGAATGACAATTGATGAGGCGATGATAAATAAAGAAACTAAACGTTTAATCGGGGCGAACTTGTGCCCAAAAATAAGAAAAGGAAACAGAAGACTAACAATAGAGCGTCGCGGGCGTCGATAGCGACGTGACAGCAAGATCGAGCGCTTGGGCGAGACTGACTCTGGCTCGCTAATGCGAAGCCCCTTATGTCACAACGCGTGGGCTTTCTGGAATAATCGGCGCGGAAAGTTCGACGCGTAGAACATTCGGACCTCGAACAAGCACCCAGGATTCTTGACATTTACCAGAACACTAAATTGCAGGAGTAAACGAAAGCACTCTGTCGCTTCCAGGAATCGAACCCCGGCTTTTCGCGTGGGAGGCAGGCACGATAACCGTGACAGGCCACGCAGCGCGCTGCCATACTTTGCCAGCTGCGCGCGCGGCAATATAGACCCTTCAATAATCGCTTTCTGCGCGCTGCCATTCTTGCCTACTGAGCCATGGTCTTTAAGAAAAACGGAGCAACTACTTTCTCGCTAAGGACTTGGGACAGCCAATCGCTGTAATCTATGGAGGAAGTTCGGCGGTTATCGAGGCAGATAATATGTTTAAGCCTAAGAATTGCAGTTTACCGCTATGGCTATTGGCGAGTATAAGTTATAACGTCACGCACGTTGCAACAGTGCAGGCCGTGTTTCTAGATGTAAACCTTAAACATATCACAGCCTCGTTAATTGTCGAGCTTCGTACCTAGATTACGGCGATTGGCAGCCCGAAGTGCTTTGTGAGACAGTAGTCGCTCTCTCATTTTTAAAGCGTAAAACGCGTTCTGCGCAGGCGCTGGGACTCTCTTCTGGGGAATATCAGACGTTGCTCTTGCGTTCACGGTGACTCGGCAGTTCTCGACCGTGTTTTAAACGCTGCAAAGCTATGTAGGTAGGATCCGGGATAAGAGATGCAAAGCAAACATCAAACGCACTGTATCGAATTTTGTTTCTTTTATCTATCGGTAGTGCTGCAGGCTATAGCATTCTCTATCTTAATGTCTAATAGCCTTGTTTCGCTCGAGGACGACATTGGCATATCCGTATTTTCTCCTTTAATATTTCTTCCATGTGCCGATAAATTATATCTTGAGTCATCTGAGTTTTCCTGCGGTGAATGTCCCGGATTGTTTGAAGGCCACTACATTATTTTTTTTTTTTAGCAAAGGTACCGTAATGTGAGATGAGTTATATGCCTCGCCTTTCATAGTTCGTTCAACTAAAGTAATTCTTTCGGTTTTCCCACCATCTTGCGGAATGTGACTTGAAACTATTCTTCGTGATCGAGAGACTTAAATTATGACGTATAACGTTGATCACTTTGATACGAGCCATTCTGTATTAGCGATGCCTTTTTTATCTAAGGTTAAATTTACGTCGTATGCCCCCTGTCTTTTTTAATAACTCAATATGACCGGAGTAACGCCTAGAGGGTGAGGCAATATGCGCTGGCTCAGCGGCAATCTGGCCGGGCACCATAAAAGCCAGACAGGGAGCCCAGGGTAGATTAGGCTGTTAAGAAAGAAGTTGGAATAAACTGCCACTTTTTTATTGTCGCGATATGACATTTTGTGTGGGAGCTTAGCATTCCGGATCGCATCATGCGGCATTTTGCGCCTTTCGGCTAGTAGTAGTCCGAGCCAGTTCGAATGGGTACAAAAATGTACGAAGCGAGCCAGTACCCGCAGCTGCATTTTCCACACCGGGCCACCTACAACACTTGGCTTGAAGGACCATTCCCTGCCTGGCTACGTAACACATTTCTGCTCTCCTTGCGATACATTTAAGTTCTCCAATTATTTTTATAGCGAAGCCTAGGGAAAACGTTTTAAAGTATTAGGGACGTGCGTCGCCAAAATCATCGCTGTGGTCGCAATTCGCGATTGAAAAAAACGCTCATGGCGACGTTTTAATTGGTGTTTATTTTTTTATCAATGGAAGTAAACGCAGTCTCAGAGTGTCAACTGTAACGATGTTGATATAAGAATGCGGCGACCCCAAGCTTCCATTGTTATGCTTACATAAACCATCGAGCTTGTAGTTTGCAACCGATGATCCGAAGAATGTACAACTCATGACGTCATGGCGAGGTAAATTCTGATCGTGACGTCAAGAACGCAATCCATAAGAGGGCGCCACCGAAAACATATCGGTGCTAATAGTCACTGACAAGGTGAGAACGGCAGGGAGGAGCTTCAGTTGTGCCTCATGCCTTCAACAATGCTTCGGCATCTAGTGGCCCCGAGCGCGCGGGCAGCAAAAGTACGACGGAAGGCATGGAGCTCGCGCTGGAGTCCGGGTGTTCGAAAGACACGCTCTGCCATTTTCTAGCTGTCAGTACTTATTGGAAAATACACAACTGATGTGGGGAAGTGAACTTTAGTTGCTGTAGCACATTGCTACACAATCGATTTTTTTAGCCACTCAAACAACATGTTTTCTAAATACCCGAAATCTAACCTTCCCGAAATGCTTTTTAAAATTTTTAAATTGTGAGCAGGCTGAAATCGCAAAGTATGTCACACATTGGTTCTAGCTGCTCAACGAGTTCTCGAGCGAGCTTCCGTATAATTATTATATCACCACAAAGAGTCTTGGTTTTAATTAGAAACAAAGTTGTACAGCCCAAACAGTGAACCTGGACCAGCCGCTGGCGTCACTTTTCAATGTTGCTGATGCCAAGTTTAAAAACAAAAAACTCAATAATTTTTCGAAAAAATAATATTGACGTATCATCTGAGTTACAGCCAGAGAGATACAGTTGTATTTAGTTGAAAAGTCTTCTATGAGAGCGAAGAGTGAATCTTACCTGTACTCCCGAATTGTGGCACCACGCTTCTATAACAATACATTTTTTTATCTCTGTTTCATTGATGAGTAAATTGGCCCGTGTTGTTTATCGTTGATCAGGTGGTGTTCACCACCACATAAACATTTGTGCCCGCAGATTCTTGAATTGTAAAAGATAACCAAGAAATACATACTTTGATGTTGCTTAAGCCGGTAAGCCGTAAACAATTCCACTACACGTAAATTGTAATGGAACGTCACGTGTTTGGTTGCAGCTTGTGAGCGGAGTCTCAATGGATATCGCTTTCTCCTGTCTACAGCTGAAGGGGCGCGGATGAATAATATGAGTTTTTTTGTTGTTTTTTTGTTTCAGTGTATGAATCATATAATTAATTAATATTTTGTTTTAAACGTACCAGAAAACGCCGTTGCCGTGATGGAATCCTCGCTTGCCCAGGTAGCAGGTTCTCTGGTGGACAATTTGGTTCTTTTCTGAGACTTTGCAGCCATACAAACTTAAAGGAGGCTAAATTTGAACCAAACCTGGTATTGTTTGACTGGAACCTCGGCCTTTGAACCTTGTTTCTAAATCACCGTACAAGTACAAGAGTTAGGCTTCACTGTGTGGCTGTAAGGTCGTCAACTGGCATCTTTCGAACTCAATCCCCAACCAAATAACAGCGTTCGGCTTCATCGCCAGGTTTTTCGGTTGACACTGGATATCTTTGGGCCAAAAAGTCCAAGTAAATGTAAGATTTAGACCTCAATACTGGTTGTTTGATTTTCACCTGTTCATTTTGGCTCAGATATGGCGCTTTGGCACCCATATGCCGAATCAAAAAATAGCCAAACGGAAATATTTCTGGCTGGTTAAAAACAGGGAAAATTACATTGGCCCTTACTAACGCATCGAAGCAAAACCATGTATGCTTCCAAGTTAGTACTATGGATTGTCAAGCTTATCTCAACTAATGCTTTTCTCTGTTATGCTGCCTTGGAGGCTGCTAAAGTAGTCATTGACGTTCAAGAGTACGCTTTAACATGTCATACAAACGGAAGGACTAAACTAAGATCGGCATATACCCTCCTTGCTCTGGGAATACCGAGCAGTTTCAAACGCGACCAGGAGGTAGTGTCTCTTCGAGCATATGTTTTGAAGGGCGCTTTAGGCCCACTCAGTATGCTTCAGAAGACATTGTCAGGAGATTGGGTGGTGCCGGATGGGCTGGCCCCACCTGTAGAGAGATGCAAGACTTGAGAGAGAAGCCGGCGGCAGCGAACCAGAGAGCAGTAAGGGCCACCGAGACGAGCCATGAACAATATGCGAATCGTTATAACGTCGGGGCAAGGGAAGAACCGTTCGATGAAGGTGAGAAGGTGCTCCTGAAGGTGCCCAGTGGGATAGAACAGTTGGCTCTGAAACGGACATATTCGGTAACGTTAGCTCGACGGCAGCGTTCTTACAGCTACCTAGTGGAAAATGGCAATGGAGGCAAGCTGAGTGTTCATGCCGATAAGCTTCCACCATGCCGCGTACAAGTGAATGCAGTCGGTGTGATCTTTGAGCAGGATGAGCAGTTCGGGGATATTCAAATAACCTCCTTGCTGCGACGGGAACACAAAAATATGCCGGCAGGAATCATGGATCACCTGACACCGCTCAGAAACGGGAGGTTTGGTTTTCGCAGATATCAAAGTCGCGAGGTGTTCTTGGTATTGCAGGAGGGTGAAGATTTGGGCGAGTTGGTTTTGCATATTAAAGAATTAAAAACAGCGTGAACAAGACGAAGGACAACAGGAGACGTGGACAGACACAGCGCTGACTCTCAACTCAATTTCATTGGAGAGCAACACATAAAAATCGCCACGAATCAATAGGACGCAACCCTTGGCTCCTTGTCATTCACTATGACTTTCATACACGTCGCCCCAGGAACGCCAGTTCTTTATCAAAAAGAGCGATCGAAGGCACATTTACAGACACGTCATTTCCACGTCGCGATATGGTGTACGCTTCGGCAATCTCTCTCCTTGTTTGCAGTTTATAACCCCTCAGGATGACTGTGTCTTCTAACATCGGTTCACACCCACATCTGTCGCAATGGATAGCGAGATTGCCCGAGGGCGATGAACTCAACGAGAGCGCGTGTTCTCTTAGACTATCATTTATACATCGGCCTGTCTGGCAGATGTAGACTTCATTACGTCGGCCACGCAGGTCGATGTATGTTTAATAGGCTAAGAGAACACGCGCTCTCGATGAGGTCATCGCCCTCGGGCGATCTCTCTATCGAGTGCGACAGATATGGGTGTGAACCGATGTTAGAAGACACAGTCATCCTGGGAGAGGTGTATCAACAGCAAACAAAATATGAGACGTTTACAATCCCCTGTAACGCCGAATTAGAGCGCAGCTCTTGAGCAGTAGTAGGGAAGGTACGGGGTGGAGGCTGTGCCCCTCCTCCTCTCCTGCTCGCTTCCCATTTAGGGAATAATTTCCGCTAAATTTGGCGTAGAGATTTTCCTGCTAAATTTAGCGAAGAAATGTTCCGCTAAATTTGGCGGAAAAATTTCCTTGCTAAATTTAGCGGAGAATTTTTCCGCTAAATTTAGATGGAAAATTTTCCGCTAAATCTAGCGGAAAAAATTTCCCGCTAAATTTAGCGTAAAATCTTTTCCGCTAAATTTAGCGAAAAATTTTCTCGCTAAATATAGCAAAAACATTTCCCCGCGAAACTTAGCGGGGAAATTTTTCCTTTAAATTTAGCGGCAAATTTTTCTCCGCTAAATTAAGCAAAACGAATTCTCCGCTAAATTTAGCGGAGAAATTGTACCACTAAGTTTAGCGAGGATTTTTTTTTTTTGCTCGCGGGGAATTTTTTCAAGATTTTTTCCGCTAAGTTTAGTTTGGAAGTTTTTTCGCTAAATTTGACGGGGAATATTTTCCGCTAAATGTAGCGGGGAAAATTACCCGCAATGCACCGCGCAGTTACGCCGACGGTGACACCCACGCCGCTCATGCAGGAAACGGGCGCCTAAGAGCAGCGCTCTAAATGGGAGATTGCCGAGGCATACACCATATCGCAACGTGGAAATGACGTGTCTGTAAGTGCGCCCTCGATCGCTCTTTCTGATAAAGAACTGGCCTTCCTGGGGTGACGTGTATGATACTCATAGTGCATGACAAGGTGCCAAGAATTGCGTCCTATTTATTCATGGCGATTTTTATATGTCGCTTTCCAATAAAAGTCAGTTGAGAGTCAGCGCCCTCCCTGTTTCCGTATTGTCTTGTCCCTCGTCTTGTTCGCGCTGTTTTTAATTTTCCAAAAGGTGTTCTCGGACACACCTGTAGTGTGCAGTGTGGGTGCACACAAAATTGAGTTAAAAGAATGATGTAAGGTTAAGCGTACGTACGCTTATCGGATTCCGATGACGTTTCGTGTCGAGGAGGAGCGGCGAGTTCTAGGGCTCGAACGATGGGGCTTGATCTATCCCACAGAAAGTGAGCATGCTCACCCCGTTGTGTACGTGGCAAAGAAAGATGGGGATGCGTCTTTATGCGGATTGCCAGCAATTAAACACCATCACTGAGCCCGACAACTTCCCCGTGCGAAAGGCCAGCGAATTACTTCATCAGGTTGCGGCTGCCAACTGTCAAAAGGCCGATACCTTTTGACAAGGGGGCCCAGAACTGGACGGCCTTTGTCACGCATCAGGGGCAGTATTCCGGGAGGGTCATGCCGTGTGGGCTTCGTAACTCAGTGGCTACATTTCAGCTAGTCATGGGTCAGATTCTTGCGGCACATCAGGAGTACTCATGCGTATTCATCGACGATATAGGAGTGTTTTCGTGTGAGGGAAGGATCGCGTTGATCAAGCGGAGCGGAGTTTTACGGGAAATCATGGAAGCAGGGTTCACCAGTGAATGTGTATAAATGAAAATCCGCACAGTGGGAGGTACACTATTTTGGACATGTTATCGGGTCAGGGAGGCACGCACTGGACCCCGAACGTGTCGCAGCACTGAGAGAGATTTCGAGAACGGAGGGCAAGAGGAATCTTCGTAGCTTTCTGGACCTAGTTCACTATTACAGAGACTATGTTCCTGGGTACTCATCCGTGATTCTTCCACTGACATAGTTGACTAGCCGACGCACACCACAGCGGTTCACTTGGAATCAAGAGTCAGAAAACAGCTTCGGGAGATCAAGAGGTGCCTATTTCAGGCACCGTTCGCAGTACGATGCAAGACACGAGTAGGAAGTACTTGCTTGCCACGGATGCGTCGAAGGTGGCGGTCGGAGAATGCCTCCTCACAGTTGGGCGTGGATGGCCGAGACCACCCAATCACTTTCCTGAATAAAAGTTCAGCCACGCGCGAACTCGATGGCCAACAATAAAAAAGAGGCCTGCGGAATCATTTGGGCACTGCAGAGTTTGGAGACGTAGTTATTTGGGGCGGATATCCGGGTGGTGCATGATCAAAACCCCTAAAATTCCTAACCTAGACCTCGCCGCAGAGTGCCCGTTTGACTCGGTGGGCACTGGCGTTGCAGAAATTTAGTGTAACAGTTGTACACAGGAAAAGAAGCTTGCATTCTGACACCTACAGCGCTGTCTCGATTGATTGTACCAACCTCCCGTTCAGTTCATTGGGAAGATCAGTTTGTTGGCGGTTGAGGCTATACTATACGTCATGGTGCGTCTGGGTTAGCGGCGGGATGACGCCGACTGCAGAGGTGCTGTGTGAGAGGCGCGAAAACGTGGTTTCAACTGATTGACTGTAATATGTGGTGCATCACGAAACGTATATGCAACCGAGTGGGAATGGAGGTGTCAGGCGTTCTTAGACGCCATGTGGAGGCACCGACACCAACGGGGTTGGATTTCAAACGAACCGTCTCACGACGCGTCCTTGAGGTTTGGGAGGAAATAATTCTCTCCATGGTTTGGGTACGAACACTGTGTCAGGGAGGCCCCCGGCAGAGAGTGGTTTGTTGCTGCTTCAAGTGCGGCGCCCACCATCGGCAGAGGCAACAGAGACGGCCGACGTGCTCAGCCAACGACTGCGCAACTGCCAGGCTGAAGCGGCGGTGAGGCAGAACCGACGACTTTTCTTCAGGGGGCACCCGAGACCGGAAGCAATTGACAACTACGCCGAAGCGCGAACCCGCCTTTTGTCGACGCATGTTTGTGTTTCATGTGTGTTTGACTCCGGCTCGTCGAGCGTCCTTTAGACGAGGAAGGGGACCTACACGCGGAGTTGGGACAGTAACTAGTTACTAGTAACGCGTTACCGGTAACTAGTTACTTTTCTTCAGTAGCTTGTAACAGTAACTCGTTGCTGCTTAGAGAAAGGGACTTGTAACTGTAACAGAGTTACTATTTTTCGAAAGTAACTGTAAAAAGTAACGTCGCGTTACAGTTACTTCTGAAATTTATGAGCAAAAACATTGCAAACACGACCACCAGATGGTCTCGCAACTGGTGAATACGTCCCAAGTCCTGGTACGGGAAGGGTAGAGCAAAAACTGCTGCAGAAAACGTCTGGAGCAGGAGGGGAAGAAAATATAAAGAAACTAAATTTTGGGTGACCCTGCTTGGCCAAGCTGGTCCCGCCAACTGGGACGATGTGGACGTTTGTGTCCGTGCCAGCCGTGTATGGTACATCGCCCACAACGCACGCAGATGTAACAAAGCGCGGCATCTCTAAAGCGGTTTTCTTCGTCCGGCGGAGGGAGCGAGTGCTTTCTGCAGAGGACAGTTTTTGGTGATTGTCGCCCCAAACGCCCGCAGGCTTACGGCACAACCGGTCTTACGAACCTTGTCTTTTCGCTGCGAAGCATACGTTTCCTTCCCTTCTAATTTGAATAGTCCAACTCCCAGATGCACTCTGCGGGGTCTCAACTTCGCCATTTTCTCCCCTTCCTTTCTTTTGGAACCCAATTACCGACCTTGCCTCCCGTCACCCACTTATTGTCTCTTCACGAGTCCCGTCACTTGAGAAAGAGTATTCGCTCGAAACGCCTGTGTCGTTCTGCTTGTTTGTGTGTTTTCTTGACATTGAAAGGCAGCACTTAGCCTGGACCTGGTGCACTTGGCATCAGTTGATTTATAGACATTCACGTCATGGGCTTTCCGGGTGGTCTCTCCTATTTTGGGTGGTGAGATGGAGGAGCACAAACGTGTTCGATCTGGTTAGGAAGAGGCGGAAAAAAGATCGCAACAGCCGTTTGGAATTCTACACGCAGTGGTCGTTTACTACCTCGATCAGTGCTTATTTTGCAGGCAAAAATGTTGCCGCAACATTGCTCTCCAAGTTTTCAAGGAAGCTTCGTGTTTCATGGAAGATTGTGTGCACTCAGTAGAAAATGATTCGACCGACGAGTGGAGTGGAGTCGCATAAGAAAACATCTACAAAGCTGATTGCAAGGTATGACTTATATTATTATTGACTTCACATTTCCACGATTTTTGTGGCATCCGTCCGATTTCGCCTCATCGAAAAAATTCGAAATTAGAATTGACCGATTGTAAACTGGCACCATGATTGGATATGCAAGATTGGACGCGTGCTGTTGTGTTCGTGTAGACCTTATGGTGGTCGCGCTTATTTTAAAATTCTTCATGTATCTTCTATGTTAGAACTTTGAAAAAGTAAAGCCGCCTGTAATTTTGCCAAAGAGGCTATACATTTTTTATCATATAGTGGATTTACTCGGATACAGCGTTAAAATATTATCTTCTTCAAGAAGCTATTCATGGTAAAAATTAAGATAGGAAAAACCAAACATATTAGTATTGATTATTAAGAAACTCTTAGCTTCTCAAATTAATCATATTGACTACCGTGAACAGCACAATGTTTTATAAGAAATCTATGCTAAATTAAAGGCATATTAAGGAAGGTTCTTTTTTAATATTTTCTAATTTTTTTGTAAAGTAACGACGAAAGTAACGGCGCTACTTTAGCGAAGTAACTGCAACTGTAACAAGTCACTCTTTCAATTTTGTAACTGTAACTGTAACAGGGTTACTTTTTTGCCCGAGTAACTGTAACTGTAACTCTGTTACATTTTGGCAGTAACGTGCCCATGACTGCTGACACGGCACCGGGACGCCAGGGGATACTGTGGCGCTCAGGCTGCGTGCTTGGGTCCTCCGTGACATGTGCAACGTGCACCTGCGAACTTTACGACCAGGAGAAAGTGTCGTGGGAGTATTGCTTTTGTACTGAGCAATACAGCAACGTTCTGCATCAAACCAACGTATTAAACAACACGTCGTCATGTCGCTGATGGAGATCAGAGTCGGGATCTGTGATCGGAGCACCCGGCAAGAGGAACCTCTTTATCTTCCCTGTTGATAGCTTGGGGACCACTTACGGCGGCGAAATAACTCGCTCACCTGTTATTTGTGTGCAGTCATCCTTCGTGTAGTTTGATTGAGGCTGGGGTCCTTGCAGAGTGTCTTATCAAGGACGACGATTGGTAATTAAGTCACCAGGAAATGGGAGTATCTTCATTATAGTATATGTATTCTGCATCTACAAAACATATTCACATAATTGAAAAGTAAGTAAACTTATATGCCTCTTTACACTGAGAATACGTAATGACAGTATTTACTTTGTTAAAAAAGAGTCCTGGAGAGTGCTGGGCATGACGAGTCACCAAGAGAAAATCAACACAGGATCACCGGTTAGTCCGTATACCTGGATGTGCAAAATGCGGTCATTGTTGTCGCACGTAACCTCAGTATGGTCATGGGCTAAACGTAGACCAGTCTGGGGCAGTAACTAGTTACTAGTATCGCGTTACCGGTAACCAGTAACTTTTTCAGTAATTTGTAACTGTAACTCGTTACTGCTTACTGAAAATAACTTGTAACTGTAGCAGTGATAGTATTTTTGGAAAGTAAAAGTAAACACTAACGCTGTTACAGTTACTTCTCCGATTGACGTGCAAAAATATTTCAAAGACGACCACCAAATCGTCTCGCAACTCGTGAAAGAGTCCCAAGTCCTGATACGAGAGGGTCACAGCAAAAACCGCTGCAGAAACCGCCTGGAGCACGAATAAAATAAAATTAAAATAAAAATAAACTAAATTTTGTGTGACCTTGCTTGACCAAGCTGGTACCGCCAACTAGGAGGATGGGGACGTTTGTGTCCGCAATCGCCGTGTATGGCACATAGCCCACAGCACACACACATGTAACAAAGCCCGGCATCTCTAAAATCTTTATTTTTTCTCCGTCTGGCGGAGGGAGGGAGTGCTTCTTGCAGAGGACGATTTCTTGTGATTGTCGCCCCAAAGGCCTGCAGGCTTACTGCACAACCGATTTTCCGAACTTCGTCTTTTTGCGACCAAGCATACGTTTCCTTCCCCTCTAATTAGAATTGTCCAACTCCCAAATGCACTTTTGCGGGGTCTCGACGTCAGGCCCATTAGCTCTCCCTTTCCTGTTATTTTGCCACCCACTTACCGCCCCATGCCTCCCGTCACCCAATTGTCCCCCCTCTTGCTCAATTCCTCGGGCCCCGTCACTTGAGATGGAGTATTCGCTCGAAATATCTGTGTCGTTCTGCTTGTTTGTGTGTTTCCTTAAAAGAGAAAAAAACAGCCCTTAGCCGGGACCAGGGGTACTAGGCATCAGTTCATTTATAGATATTCACGTCGTGGGCATTTCGGGTGGTCTCTCCTATTTCGGGTGGTGAGATGGAGGAGCGCAAATGTGTCCGATCTGGTTAGGAAGTGGCGGAGGAAAGATCGCAGCAGCCGTTTGGAATTCTACACGCAGTGGTCGTTTGTTCGTCGATCAGTGCTTATTTTGCATCGCTGTCGTGTGGGTTCGGCAAAGGAATGTTGCCGCAACATTGCTTTCCATATTTTCAAGAGATGCTTCGTGTTTCTTGAAAGATATTTCGCACGCAGTAGAGAACGATTCGACCGAGGAGTGAATTGGAGTGGCATAAGAAAACATCTACAAAGCTGATTGCAACGAATGACTTATATTATTATTGACTTCACACTTGCGGAATTTTTATTGCTTCCGTCCCATTTGGCCACACCAAAAAATCCGAAATTAGAACTGACCGATTGTAAACTCTCACTATGATTGAATATACGCGATATCTAGACGCCTACTGTTGTGTTCGTATATACCTTATAATGGTCCCGCTTATTTTAAAGTTCTTTGTGGATCATCAACAGGTATCTGCTTGCTTAAAATTTTGAAGAACTAAAGTCGCCTCTTAATTTTGCCGAAAAAGAAACTATAATAAATGCTTTACCATAAAGTGGATTATCTGAATTCTGTCTTAACTTATGATGTTATTCAGGGACCTATTAATGGCAAAAATAAAAATTGAAAGAACCAAACATGTTATATTGATTATTGAGAAAATCTTAATGTCTCAAAATATCTAATTCACTACCGTGAACCATACAATGTCATATAATAAAAATCTACGCTAATTTTTATAGGCCTATTAGGCAAGGTTCCTTTTTAATGTTTTCAAATATTTTTAAATAAATACTGCAACAAGTTACTCTTTCACTTTTATAACTGTAACTGTGGCAGGGTTACTTCTTTCATCTGAGGAACGTGCCAATGACTGCCGTAGACTGCATCAGAGATTCCGAAGCGCACAGGCTTGACTTCCCTATGACCACCTACTTCGTCCTTGTCAAGCTGACGATCATAATCAGTGTTGCGCTTTCCGATGGCTTCAGTAGCCCCCAGAAATCAGCACTTCATATTCATGCAAGTAATGTCACACGGCTAAACAACTGGCGTCCATTCTTTGTGAACATTTGTGAGCGGTCTGGTAACACATGAAATTACTTTTGCGACATCTACTGATCAAAACTGCACCTTCGAACTCTCTCGTCGCCCACGAAAGTTCGCACACCTTTTACCTAGCACTATGGTCGAGAGATATTTTTTCCGTCACCCTGATTGTGCGTATAGAAGAAAGAATAGGGCGATTCTACGCAATATTACTGTTCATTCATATGGCCTCAAAATTCTGTAGACCGTAGTTAAAAAAAAACGGCAGATGTTTAATGAATGGGCTCAATGAATGACTACTTCCTCCTCGTACTCAAGTGCCTACCCTGTCGGTGGGACAAGGTAGAGCCACGTGTGTTTCATTCTGAACTTTTTCGATGTTGAGTAAACGAGATGGAAAGGTTAGAAGTATTAAATTACCGTTGGAGAATGGTGTTTGTCTTTTGCCCCCCTTGTTGCCCTTCTCCGTGGATTATTATCGTTATTCTTGGGCAGCTGGCTTGTACCTTTGCATTAATTGCATTATCATCGTAACCTTGTAATCCAAGCCGTTTACCCTTGTCAGTGTTAGACTGGTGGCATCTGTTTAAACCCGTTTTCTCTACTGGCGTGTAACTACTGGTTAGCCCAGTTGGTAGAACGCTCCACTGGAAATGGAGAGGCCTCTGGTTCGATACCTCGACCAGGCGGATTTTTTCAGCCGCACACGTCACCTAATTGTGTTCAGATATTTGTGTTTTGTCCTTTGTCCTCATTGGTTCCCTTCTCCAGAGAATATTATCGTTTATCTTGTCAAGCTCGCCTGAACCTTTGCAGAGCATTACCAACACACTCTAACGAAAAGCAAAAGGAAAGGAGTAAACCGGCTTACCTGTCAATGCTCGTTGCAGCAATGGTGAACGCAGAGGAAGAGACTGTCAGATTGGCCACAAAGTTGTTAAATACGCAGTAGGTGGAACCAAATGCCCAATGGCTCTCCAACATGTATACCAAATTAAAGATGGCGTTGAAGATGGCTGTCATCGCGTTCGCAATAGAAAGGTTCACAAGGAAGTAGTTGGTCACAGTGCGCATGTTGCGGTGGAACACCACAATCCACACGACGACTGCGTTTCCAAAGGCGGCTACGAGCACCATAGAGCCGAAAAGCACACCGTAGATGAGTTGCACCCACCATGGTAGCACCCACTGGCGTTCACTGCCAACCTCAATCACGGAAAACTCGGACGTCGTGTTCAAAAGGCCTGGAAACATCTCCAGCAGGACAGACAAGTTGCCAGCGCCGCCGGTGCTGTTAATAAACTTAGCGAGGATGTCAGCCGCTGTGGCAGACGTAGAAGACTTCCAAGACATGCTGGTGTTTTTTCAAGCGCTGGCGACGCAGTTGTCGTTGACGCTTGATGAAGATTCAGCGTGCTCTGGATAGTTGTATCCTCGGCTCTCGTTGACGATTTGGCATCCACTTTTTTATGAAGCGACGGTGTCCTGGATAGCAAACATGCTGGCGAAACAAATGATTGTGTTGAGGCACTCACACGAGAAAATGGTCGGACCAATTGTTTACGCTTTAACCATAGTAGCGGAAAGTTAAGTCCACAGATCATCCAGAAGAGCGACAGTTTATGACGTCACTTCGGTAATGTTGTTATTTATTACACTTATAATAAAGGTAATGCCTTACTTGCTGCCGTGTTGAAGGCGATGATAAACGACTAGAGGTTGACAGCAACCGAGAGGAAATTGGGGAGCACCGGTCTTCCGCGGGCACTCCCGCCGACTGATCCCGCCGGGGAGTCGCGAGAGTCGTCGATCGACTCCGCGGAACCTGCTCCCTCGATTGGACAAAGACAAAAGGCAGTGTGACGTCACCTCGACAGAGGTGGCGTCACATAATCGGTCGAGAATTCTTGGCGCGGGAAAAACGGTCGAGCATCGTGTTGCGGCGGCGTAAGCAATTAGGTGCACTTAAAGTTCGCTTGGACGGCTGGTCAATGTTCTGTCCGCTCCTTTCGCATCGTTGTTCCTCGGTGTCATTATAAATTGACTTCTACTAACGATGAAAATTGAGTCCTTTGAAGTTTCGCTGAGCGTGGCGGCGTATTACCTCGAATATGGCATATTTTTGCTTCAGCGTCGTCGAAATTTCTTTTTTTGTTGTTACAAGGAACACGTAAATATATTCGTCTCCAGTGCAGTTATGCCATTTCCACATTTGTCGTCACGCTCATCACGTTTCATGGTAAAAATATTGATGCGCTGTCACAAATATACTTTGAATATTGAATTGCAACCGATTTCTATTGATAGCGTGTTTTGTAGCCCAGGAAGCGAATCGGGTAACACTTTGTTTCAGCTTACGATGGACCGCAAAGTACACTACGAGTCACCGGAGCCAATTCAGAGCTCGGAGGGCGTCCCTTGCCCTCCAGGTTGGGCGGAGCGACGCGGGGAGCGCTAAGGCACGAGACAAGCTACGGACTACGGATTGGCTCGTGTAGCCCGTACCGTCCATCGCGGTACATCGTAAGTTGAAACGGAGTACAGTACACATGGTGCTTCTCAAAACGCGCGTAAACTTTCTCCTGCGACAAATACGCATCACACACAGACACACAAAAAGTTTGATATATTTTGTAATATAGTTTTTATTTGTTTTGAATAATCAACTTCTTGATTAGTACAGTTAAAGCTATTGTTTCAATTAAACAGTTTCCGAGCATCATCGAAAACCGCTAAATTAGTGCACTTTACGAATCAAACGCTATTAACAACATTTTATAACTCCAGAAAAAAAAAATCTGTACGCGTTACCAGGGTGTTAAACAACCGTAAAACGGACAAAAAATTATGTTGCTGATTTAAGTCAGTCATGATATTCTTTTCCTCTGTATATTTTTTCCTTGAAACATCTTCTTCTGATTATGTTTCCTTCATAAATTTGGGAGTTGTAGCATATAAAATTTGAGCGAAAACAAGAATATATCACTCGATGCAGTGTGCATCATCTTGCAAAAACAGACCCCATACACGATTTCTTTTTTTAAGTGTGTATGCCGCGTTGACTCAGGTGTTCCTGAGTTCATTATTCCTCCCCTCGCCGTAACAGCCAGAACAAGGTCATTGAAACGCAATTTCGCATGTCACATCTTGATTTTTTTTTTTTGCAAGCAGCGGCATTTTTAAAGGCACATTCACTGCCTTCCAGCAAAAATCGGTGGCTCACAGACCGCGGGCTGGGTTGCTAGCTCGATCCGGCCCTATTGAGGCGGTTTTATCCGGCCCGCTGCTACCTTTAGAAAGCAGCGACTCCTTCTGAGTGAGCCAACATTTTACTGGCCTTCTCGATCAATACCACCCACAATATTCATAATCCGTGCACCACATTTTCGACGTCGCCAAAGTGAGATCGATCGCAGGCCCCGATCGGTCACGAAGGCTGCGTCAGCGTTCGGCAGGGGTTCGTGTCCAATCAGCGCCTCGCAGGACGCTCGGTGTCTGGCTCGGGCCCAATTGCTGAGTCGGCGCCATCCGAGTGCGATGACGTCACGTGGAGGTAAAGGAAGCTGCTCACCAGGGGATAAAAATATAGCGATTTTTATTTAACATTATGTATAATAAAAATATTTTATATAAATCGGATATTTTCTTAATTTGCATCAGATTATTAATTTTATAATGCTGTGCGCTTGTCTTCGTTCTTTTCGTGTTTGTCTTCTGTGTTTGTGCATAAAAGTTTACTCAGTATCATGAACCAACTATCCAAACAACAAGTGTTGCTAACTTAGAAGGGGAATTCTTAATTACTATGTGTATTTTTACACGTGGCAGAAGGATTGATCAATCTGTTCCATCAATAAAAAATATAAGAAATGGTGAGTGTGAATTTTAAACTCTTTAATTACAGTTTAATTAACCACTTTTTCTAGATGTAAACACGCCATACTAGAACAAAAGAAAATTAGACCATTTTTAGTAACTAAAAAAGCTTATTTGTTTTGTTTTACGCGCCCTGATTTGCTTGTAATAAAACATAACTTTCCTTGTTTTGGTCTCGTTCTTTCGTGTTTTGATTTGGTTGCAGTAGCCACGTTGCTTAGCTGACAAATGAAGTTGAACAAACAAGGAAAAGCTAAACGTACTGATGTGCTCAGAAGAGTTGTAGATGTTCAACCTGATTTAAATATTTTTTGCTCGGTTATCCTTTGTTTTAAATACAAAACAAGTGCATGTAGAGACCACAAAGTAATAGACACAGTGCATAAAATGTATTTTGGAGATTATGTTTTTCGGGAAATGTTTGTTTTAAATCATCCGAGTAAAATCGGTGTAATTTAAATCCCGACTTAAATCATGATTTGAGTTCTGGTAATTGTTATTCTTCTCAAGCTTCCTGGCTGTGAATATTCTACGTGTTTTGTCAAGATTGGGCCGTAATCTTTGCGGTGTCACCATGCTAAATGGAAACGAAAAAATGGGAGCATAGTATAACCTTCGAACTAAAAACGTATTTTCAAAAATTGCAAAAAAAAAATGTATTTTCTTATACGGAGCTTTTGATATGAATTGGAACATGTCTATTAAAAAAAAAGGGATGTGTGTTACACGGGTGACATCTTCATCGTGTGTCCTGTTACACGGGTGACATCTTCACCATGTGTCCATCAGGCTCGGCAGACATCAGATGAGGCAAGAAAGGCTAAAACACAGTGCGAAAAACCGCCCGACAACCAGACGAAAGATGGAACACGGATAAGGTGTTTCAAGCTATTTTCGAGAAACGAGCGCATTTAACCCGCTCAAAGATATGGACGCGGTCAGAAAGATGTTCACTGTTTACCTACCGCAAATACCTTCGTTTAATTCGTTTTGCAGAAACGGCGTGGAAGTATTTTATTTGAAGTTATTTTTTATCGGTTTCTTTTGTTGGTTTTCAAAGGGCTGAATATCTTGGTAGATACTGGAGGGACTTATGTCCAGAGGACCCTTACAGGGACACTGACTGGGGATTTATGCTCGCCGAGGTTTTTATTTGTACACGAGATATGAGAGCCCAGCTACCCAGAACACAATTCGCGGCTCGAAATTCGTTTTCATTCCGCCCGAAAACCGCCGATCGAGAACTGGCCGGTGTTAGTCGCGCTCACTCTCTTCTCTGTGGTCACGTGCCGTTTTCTAATGGTTTAGACACAACCACCCAAAATGATCAAAGTCTTGGGTCATCGAAGGCACGCACACAATATTAAACATAGAAAAAAAATATGATACCCATTTTCTGTGGCTTCTGAAAAGCTGCAGATACGTTGATTGGGTAAAAAAAAGTATCACAGCCACATGACTCCCCCCCCCCCTCTCTCTCCTCGTCCTCTATATTTTAATCTTCCTCCACAGTCCAATTTCAGATTCAATTTCGAGCAGTTGCGTTTTTTTTTCCTTTATTAAACATATACGTGATGCTGTAGGAAAATATTGCTAGGGTAGTCTTCCGACACCCTAATAAATCGGCTGGCAAAAGAAAAACATTTTGAGGGTTGTCAGTGTCACTTTAAGCGGCCGACGTACAAGTTCCGTCTTCAGCAGGGAAGATAATCCTCTTGGCGCTCCCCTTTCCTATGCCGCGTGGGGAGCCAAGTTGGGGCAATGTAAAAAGTGCAGGGGATACAGGAAAGGAGGAAGCGGACAAAAGTGGAAAGCGCGAATTTTACAGCGGCCTTTAACGTGACAAAGCCCTCGTTCGAGCCGTTGTGAGATCAGAAAAGTAGCCCTCGCAGTGATACTACGAGAGGCGAGGAGCCGCTTGCACCGAAGCTAGCGACGTGGCATAGCCGACGGAATACATGCTGGAGCGTTGACCGCTACTTTTTGTAACGTAAAAAGTGTTCACAATAAACAGAATGCTGCTTGCCAGACGCGACAGGTCGGATTAGCGTGACTCACCCCAAAACGGTCGCAAGAGGACAAGATTTGGCCCACTTCGCCCTTCGTGGCTGGCAGCTGCTGGACAGGTGAGCGTGACGGCTGCATTGTTGACCAAGGCCGGAGTGGTCAGAAGAGACGGTTCTGGGAGCGGGTCCTAAAGAGCCCTTCCTCGGGCGACAGGAGAGCTTCTCCCAAGGTGAAAGCGGGTCGCTGTCCTACCAGCGCTTATATACATGTGTGCGTAAAAAAACAACGCAAAAAAAAAAAACTGAGTAGAAGGGTTATTTTTGTTTGGCAGCGACAATAAAGAATCACGCGTAGGACTCTGACGTCCTTGTAATAGTGGTATACTATCTGCTGCGTATTATTTGTTAGCCACCGATTATCGTACACTAACAGCCTTACTAAGGTTTTTATTTGTAAACTTGTGTACCGATTGGCTCTTTATTTGATGGGAAATTCGGGAAGCTTCCCGGGCCTTCGCGTTCACATACCTCTTTCTCAATTTTTGGCTGAATTAGACCACTCGTCCGTCCGAGCGCATGTTTACGGCACAGAGAAACATTTACCAACATATTCTAGATAATCCCAGAGCTAGTATGTTCGCTAAACAAATACGGAAATTGAGCAATTTCAAAGTTCTCAAACAACACAACAAACATTGTACGACAGAAAGTCGAATTTAATGGCGGACGCTTTCTGAGGAGATTGGTGGCAAGTGCACATGTTCTGCATTTGTTCGTGTCGACTCAGGAAATCAGGCGGAAAAGCGGTGACATTTACAGGCGATAAACGTATTCGGCACTTCCAGCTGATCGATCGGGGTCAGCAGTTTTATGGGCCGCTTTTGCAATACGAGCTGCGATAAGGTGACAAAAGCGTTGATTCTTTGCAAACGTCTTCTTGACACGGACCCGGAGGAGTACCGGAAACTCCAGCGCATCAGCCTGGAACAGTTTCTGCAGCTCCCCTCACTCGTGGAACCAAGAATTGCGCGACGAAACAAACCAAAGCAAAACACAATGATGCGCCATTTCTGATTTTTCTTATTTGAAAATAAAAGGAATCTTATTTCGTTGCCACACTCAAAGGTTTTCAAGTCAGTCCCCGTTCAGTATTTGCGAGTCAAAGGCGCCTGGCTTTTAAGCCTTTTCAGTCCACGCGCCCTCGCTCTGAAGCAAAATTTTATTTCGTTTGCAGAAATTCTTTTAGACAAAATTTTATCATTTTCGCTGTTACAAAAAGAAAACGCTATATTTTAACAATTTACGATCGAAAGCAAAGACGAGCGAAATTCGTTCTCTTCGACCAAGCGCCTGACGAGCCTCCATTGATGTCACGGTCCACGTGACTCGAAGCTGGATTTTTTCGCAGTCTCAGGCGTCGCTCTTGTCGGGCCCGGTCGGATTATTGCTGGATCTCTTAAACTAATTTGTGAGGCGCGCAAGCGCAACTTTTGGTTTAACCTTTGTTAAAATTACATGAAAGGCGCCTTACATCCATTTCAATCGTTAAACAGAACTTTCGAACCCTGTTCATGGAGGGCTAAGCCAGTCATCAAAGCAGTCCGTCCAGTATCTCAGTTGTTCAAAAACCTCTTAAGCAGAAGGTGGACGAATAAAACTGGTTGTAATAATAGTCAAGACGAAAGAACTGTCAGACTGCGTCAGCGATCTTGCCGTTCGTAAAAATAGAAAAAAAGAAGAAAACCTTTGAGTGTACATGGACCTTAGATTTGTCTTCATGGCATTATGAAATGCCGAGAACAGAGGACATTGAAGCAGAGCTGTCTGGCGCACGATTTCTCGCAAGATTGTATGCCAACAAGGTTTTCCATGAGAATCGCTAGATGACAAAATATCAAGTATACCTTCTTCCAGAACTCCGTTCTGGGACGATACCGTTTCAAACGTCTTCTTTTTGGTATTTCGTCTTAGCCGAAGGTCTTTCAGGAGACTATGACGCAGATCTTCGATAGCCTGCCGCGCGTTCGTGTATGCATTGACGACGTCCTTATATGGAGTGCCATGTGTTAAGAGCACAATGTAAGACTTCTAAGAACACTCAAAGCTGCTCAAGATGGGGCCCTAACATTATTCGTTAACAAAGCCATTTCTACGTCAAAAAAATTACCTTTCTCGGCGGAAGATTAGTCAGCGATGGCATACAACATGATGCTGAACTTTTTGGAGTCCTAAAGGTGGCTGCTACCAGATTCAAGAGAGGAGCTCAACGGATGCTGAGTGTCGGAATATACTTCGGCAAGTACATGACATTACGTTCGGACCAGACCGAAAAGATGCGAGATTTTTTTAAAGACGCATCAGTCTTCGAGCGAACACGAGCTGATGACAAAGCATGGTGAACAATCAAGGCGTCACTTACGGCAGTGTCAGTGCTGGCTTTCTTCGGCATGTCAATATAAACAAAGGTGTCTTCAGACGCTTCAAAGTACGGCTCGGGTGCAGCTTTATTAGAAGAGCATGGAACCTAATGGCGTGCAGTTGCTTATGACTCAAGCGTAAACACCGACAGTGAGACGAGGTACTCAAAAATCGAAAAAGAAGCGCTTGGAAGAACCTGCGGCTATGAAAGACTTTATGACTTGATCTATGGAAAAAAAATTGTCGTTGAAACAGGTAACAAGCCATTAATTATTTATATTTCTAAGAGGAACCTTGGAGACACGCCGACAAGACTTCAGCGTTTCTTTATTCGCCTCATGAAGTACGACTAAGTGTTCAAGTATGTTCCTGGCAAGCAACTGCTCTTGGCAGGCACACATTCAAAAGCACCACTATGGATTGGTTGGTTGGTTGATTTGGTGTTGGTGGCGTAAAAGCTACTAAGGCCATAGAGCGCCAAAAACAAGACTATTGCTGGAAAAGGTTTAGAGAGAAGAAAGAGGCTTTAGTAGCCAGTGATTAGATAAAATGATGGTAATGGGGTACCAAAAGGTAAAAGAGTGATGGGCATGACCTGTAGGTTAAAAAGCTACAATCGGTGTAGAAGGCCGATACTATCTAAAAATTTGAAAACATTAGTGTGTGTCACAAGAGATTCATCACTTAAGAGCAGAGCTGGGTGTAGTGGGACTTGACCTTGATACAGTTGCGAAAAATACAAAAGACGTTCTTTATGATAAGCAGGACATTCAACTAGAATGTGCAGAATGCTTAAGGCTTTGTCACACTGCTCACAAGTGGGGGCATCTTCCCCACGAAGGAGGTAGCCATGAGTCAGATGAGTGTGACCAATCCTGAGCCGGCAAAGGACAACCTCAAAAAGCGTTCCTGGTGGCGTGCACTCTGCCATTCGCTCAAACGAGGTTTGATCATGTGCAACTTGTTGCCGATTTCTTGATCCCATTCAGCCTGCCATTTGGACTTTACGTGACGCCTGAGAAGGCCTTTGTAGTCTGCATAAGGAATGTTGTGGAGATCAACTGTTCGCTTCACGCAAGTACTTGCTGCGCGATCTGCTGCCTCATTGCCCGGAATGCCCACGTAGCTGGGAATCCAGCAAAATATAATTTCGTTTCCCTGTCTTGAGGCAGCAACAACCTTATTTCGCAGTTCAAGGAGCAGGAAGTGCTTGAGGGGTGTTAGTGAAGACAGTGCATGCAATGCACTGAGGAGTCGGTGTATACGATGGAGCGAGACAGCTTTTTATCAAGTATGTAGCTTATGGTTAGAAGCAGACCATAGAGCTCTGCTGTGAAAATAGAAGCTGAGGAGTTGATTCGCCTAACAAGTTGAACTGTCGGGCCAATCATGGAACACCCAACAGCAGATTCCGTCTTTGTACCATCTGTGTAGAAGCTTACATATTCGCCATACTGACTTTGCAGTGCAAAGAATTCCTGAAGAAACACACCATTGGGAGTATCACCTTTCTTGTATCGCTGTGAGTGAGAGATCACACTTAATGACAGGGTGCTCCCAAGGTGCTCCTGCAACAGTAGACTGCACTACAGGAGGCCTCCAATCGAGTTCCATGTTCTCACAGGCACTTTTCAATCTCAAAGAGAAGGGAGGCACAGTTGTGGCTTTGTTTTGAAACACCCTTTCAGAGCGCATGTCTTCCACAGCCATTCGCGCAGGGTGATCAGAGATGGACCTGACTCTCAGGGAATACATAAAGCCCAGTGAAAATCTTCTCTTCTCAAGAGACAGCTCGTTGGCTTCTGCATACAGACTTGGCACAGGAGACGTGCGAAAGGCACCCGTCGCCAATCGCAACCCAAGATGATGGATAGGGTCGAGCATCTTCAGAATGGAAGGCCTAGCTGAACCGTAAACAATACTGCCATAGTCCAGTCGTGATCGCACTATCGAGCGATATATCCTCAAAAGGCACGTCCGGTCTGAACCCCAAGATCGGTGGGACAGGACTTTAAGAATATTAAGTGATTTGTGAGCTTTTAATCTTAGATTCTTAATATGGGCACCAAAGGTTAGTTTGCTGTCAGATGTAAGACCTAGAAACTTGTGCTCAGGCTTCACAGAAACTGTGGCATTGTTTAGTGCTAGAACAGGCTCAGGAAATAGTCCGCGTTTCCGAGAAAAGCACACACAAACTGTTTTATCTGAGGAAAACTTAAATCCATTTTGATTGGCCCAGGTTGATAGCTTATTGATGGTTAGCTGAATTCGTCGCTCACACAGTGACAGATTGCAAGAGGACACAGAGATCTGAAGGTCGTCTACATAGAGTGAATATTGCACCGACGGGGGATAGCCAATGCAAGGGAGTTCATTTTGACAATAAACAAAGTGACACTAAGAACGCCTCCCTGAGGAACTCCATTTTCCTGGACAAACACTTTAGATAAAGTTGTTCCTATCTGAACACGAAAGGTACGCCTGCTGAGGTAGCTCTCAATGGTGCGAAGCATTCGACCGCGAATACCCAGATCATACAAGTCCCTCAGTGTACCAAAGCGCCAGGCTGTATCGTAGGCTCTTTCGAGATCGAAAAACACAGATAGGCAATGTTGTCTATGAACGAAAGCCTCACGCACGACTGTCTCCAGCCGTACTAAATGGTCAAGAGTGGACCGAGACGAACGATACCCGCATTGGTTCACATCTAGATGTTTATTTAATTCCAGGAAATACATCAGCCTTCTATTAATTATTCGTTCAAGAGTCTTTCCAAAGCAGCTAGTAAGAGCGATAGGCCTATAACTAGCTGCACAGGATGGCTCCTTACCGGGCTTGAGTATGGGTATGACGGTTGCCATTCTCCACTCCAATGGAAAGTAGCCCTCAAACCAAATACGATTAAAAAGGTATAAAACAATATCAAGTGTGGAAGGATGGAGATGTTGAAGCATGTAGTAATGAATGCCATCTGGACCAGGAGCTGATGACTTAGAATTTTGGAGCACTATGTTCAGTTCGTGTAAGGTAAAGGGGGCATTATAAGCTTCGCGTTCACCACCGGATGTTTTCAGTACCGTGCATTCAGCTTTCCTTTTATGTTGCAGAAATGCAGGCGAATAGTGCTGCGAGCTGGAAATAAATTCAAAATGCTCTACCAAGGATGTTGCCCTGCTCTTCAAGACTACTGGGGCATTTTCCATTTCTAGAAAGAAGTGGAATGGTGAAAGCATGATATGAGCCATTTACTTTATGAATCCTGTCCCATACTTCCTTGGGAGAGGTACTGCTATTGATAGAGGATGCATATTTTTGCCAGCTCTCGCGTTTCGCTTTGCGACGAATGTACCTTGCACGAGCTTTCATTTTTCGGAAAGATATTAGGTTATCCCGAGTTGGATAACGTCTTAGAACACCCCAAGCTTTGTTTTGCTGTTTGCGACTCTCTTTGCAGTCTTCATTCCACCATGGCTTTGGTCGTCTAGGAAGCTGTCCAGACGACCGAGGGATTGAAAGTGACGCTGCAGTGAGAATATGGGATGTTAAAAGATGGTTTAGCTCATCAATCGAAAGCTGATCGAGGCGAGAATAGGCCAGGAGGGACGACTGCTTAAAAAGGCTCCAGTCTGCCTTTTCAAACTTCCAGCGAGGATGGCGTGTAGGTGAAGACTGAGGAGTGTCTTTACATTTTAAGATAATGAGGAAGTGGTCACTTCCATGAGGATTCTGTTCAACAGTCCATGAAAAGTCAGGTAGCAGATTTGCACTGCCAATAGAAAGATCGATGCATGTAGATGACAAGGATGATGGACTAAAATATGTGGGATGGCCGGTATTAAAATGCATAGTGGATGTGAAAATAATATGGATTCGATTATCTTTCCACGTGTATCTGTATGATCACTACCCCAAAGGGTACTATGTGCATTAAAATCACCGAGTAAAAGAAAGGGCTCTGGAAGCTGGCTTAAAAGGGAGTCGAGATCGTGTCGCTTCAGAGAAAGAGAAGGTGGAAAGTACACTGAACATAGAGTTATGGCTTTATGCAACAAGAGACGAACAGCGATAGCTTCGAGTGGCGTCTGAAGCGGAACCTCTGCACATGGAATATGTTTTGGAAGCACCACTGCAACGCCGCCACAAGAAATGGACGTGCTAGGGCGGTCTTTACGAAACACACTGTAGCGTCTCAGAAAGTTAGTGTGATGATGTGTTCAAGTGTGTTTCCTGCAAGCATAAGGTAGATGCCTTATACTCTTCTAAAAGGAACTCAACATCTGCAAGGTTAGTGAATAAGCCACGGCAGTTCCACTGAAGAATTACAGCGCCCATTTTAAAGGATAAAAGATTTCATAAATGAATTAAAGCAATTCTGCTTGTGCTATACCCTAAGGAGGAACCACCAGCTTTTTTCCTTTCTGTTTTGATTTAGCAGTTTGCCATTCCATGGTCCTCCTGATCCGAGGAAGGACCGGAGGAGTCGGCAATGTCAACAGCTCCCACTGCATCCTGAACCTTGGACGCAGGTTTGCCAGTTCCGACGCGGTCGGAGACCTGAGCCACGAGTTTCCGGCCACGGCCAGACCCCGCCGAAGAAGGCTTTGACGTACCAGGCCGGGACCCTCCCGCACTCACGCTTTCAACGTCTTTTGACGTTGATGGAGCAGCAGGTGGGCCCTGTTGCTCCGTAACAAGGGCGGGCTGCCTCCGAGGAAGTCGAATGACGGCCTCGCTCCCCATCTTGAGAGGAACCACTGGCACGAGGCTGCCGGTCAGCCGGAGGTCGTGCCTGAATCGACTGGGGTGTCTGTGTGCTCCCAGCGTTACCTGGGGCACCCTGCTTCCCCGCAGGTTGTTTCGCGGCCTGAAAGGGGCCTGCCAAGTCCTCAAGAGAGAACTGAGTGGCCCTGGACTCTGTACGTGGTGCAGGGCCCCTGCGCACCGCGTCGGAGTAGGTGCCTTTGGAAATGAAGGAAAACCTTTGTTTTGCTTCAGGATACGACAGGTTCTCTTTGGCTCGTAAGATAAGAATTTCCTATTATTGTCGCCACAGAGGGCAGGAGCAAGCGTAAGTAGGGTGAGGACCCCTGCAGTTAGCGCAAGACAACTGAACCTTCACAGACATCGGCCACATGGTCGTGGCTCCCGCACTTTGCGCACGTCTCTCTCCCCCGACAGCTGCGCGACCCGTGACCAAAACGCTGGCAACGGAAGCATCGCTGTGGGTTCGGGACGTACGGTCTGACACGGCAATTCAAGTAGCCAGCTTTGACGAGTGCAGGAAGCGTGTGACGTTCAAACGTCAGGATAAGGTGTTTGGTTTTCACCTCTGCGCCGTCACGCCTCGTCATGATGCGTTTGACCGCCACTACTCTAGATGCCCGTCAGACCTTCCAAGATCTCGTCTTCACTACTGGAAAGAAGATCATCTTCTGAAATCACCCCTCGAATGGTGTTGAGGGTTCTGTGTGTGCTCATTGTTGCCTGTAGGTCACCTAGGGATGTCAATTTTAGAAGAGTAATGCTCTGGGACTTTTTTGCAACTATCAACAAGCAGATCACCAGAATGCAGTTTTCTTCGCTTTGTAATCACAACCAATCTGACTGTCAAGAACCTTTGCTACAAGGAACGGTGACATCTTTGAGAGAGGTTTGTCAGGGACCTCAGAGTGGATCACCACAAATCTCGAAAAAGTTTCATCTTCTTTATCTTTGACTATGACTGTTCGTTCGGAACGATGCCTCTTAGCGGCACGTCCAGAACTGGGGGTTTTGGTTTGGGGATTTGCCATGAGAGGCGGAGTTTGTTTGGAACCTGTGGTGTGCCGCCGACCATGGAGCCCAACAAGGGAATAGAATAGGACAGACCAGCGAGATGCCTTATGCCCAGAGCTAAGCGCTGCCTTTTCTGTTTTAGGCGACGATTGTCGGTAAACGGTTTCAAGGCTGATTCCCCACGACCGCAGCCCTTCGGCTTTGCGCCGCAGCGCCCAGCGCAGGAGGGACAAGCAACAAGATCGCCCGCTGCCCAGTCATCGGCAGCTCTCGTCACGTGGAAGTTCGGCGAGCCGCAGTAGGCCACGGCGCATGCGCCACGGTTATCTACTGTGACACCGAGAGCCTGGTTTCGTCGCCTACAAAAGCGCCTAACGCGGAACAGCACGTCGCAGACCAGCGAGATGCCTTATGCCCAGAGCTAAGCGCTGCCTTTTCTGTTTTAGGTAAGCTTGGTTTTGACTCAATACGTTAGCGTAAGCCTACGGGTTTGCATTTCGCTGGTCTGCCATATTAGTGTTTGTTGAGTTAAAAACTGGGATATGGCGGGAGAAAACGAATGTATTGCATCTATGAATTCTTTGCCAGCAGGGGGTCTCAGTCTAAAGTGCTCAGACTGCGAAAACAAGTACCATACAGGGAAGTGCTCTGGCGTTACGAAAAAGTCCCTGCAGGCAATGACGGCAGAGAGCGTCAATGCGTGGAAATGTAACACGTGCAAACTGCATGTTTCCCGTCAGTATGAAACTTCCGATGAGCGCGGCCCCGCAGAAGGGGAGAGGGCAACTTCGAGTGGCTCCCGCGAGCTGAATATAGATAAGTTGCTGCCCACAAACGAAGATATCTATAAGAAATTAACTGACATCCTGAACAGGATGGAAGGCGTTGAAAAATCTCTAGAAAAACAAAGCAGTAAAGACGATGAAATCATGACGAAGCTAGATGCGCATGGGAAAACTGTCGAAGCAATTGACGCATCGATGAGCACCCTGTCAGGGAAGTACGATGAACTTCTTAAACGACTGGATGAGCAGAGCGCTACTATCAAGGAGCTGACAAAGAGGACGAGTCAACTAGAAGCTAAAGTAACCGAGCAGGACCTGCAAATCATGGAACTAAAGATAGCAGTGGATAACGCGGAGCAGTACTCCCGGCGCAAAAATATCGAAATTCATGGAATCGCCCAACGACCAAACGAGAATATGTTGGAAATTGTACAGAACTTGGCCAATAAACTCGAGCTGCCGCAACTTGCCCCTGAGGACGTTGAGGCTGCTCACCGCCTAGGGGCGAGGGAAGGAAAAACAGCGCCAATCCTGGTGAGGTTTGTGGAAAGGAGAACACGGGACCTCTGGATGACAAAGCGCGTGACCTTGCGGAATGAAAAAATTTATATTAACGAAAACCTAACAAAAACACTGAAAAGTCTGCTGCGGGCTACTAAGGAATGCGCAAAAGCAAAGTCATATAAGTTTGTGTGGGTGCGAAACGGTAAAATCTTTGTGAGGCAAAAAGAACGCGCCGGTGCTCTTCGCATCGAATGCGAAAGAGACTTAGCTAAGATAACATAAAAATGGAAAGCACATTCGTCACCATTCAAGAATGGGAGAGTCTTATCGCACACTTACTAGCAGAAAACAATAGTAGCGATCGAAAACTCAGTCTGGTACACGTGCATGTTAGAAGGTTACGCAAACACTGGGACGAACTATTGGTTCTGTTGTCTGGAAAACTGTCGTCCCTGGACGTATTGATTTTAAGTGAAATAAACATCGAAGAGGAAGCATCTGTGGAATATAGTTTGGATGGTTTTCATTCGTACTGTCTTTGTCGGGAAGGAAAAAAGGGAGGAGGTTTGCTGATGTTTATAAATGATACCTGTTTGTCGGAAAGAATTAACGTTTCCCTTGATCATGCAGAACTATGCGCAATTTCTGTTCACAAGGCATCTATTTCTTATATTGTATGTGCAGTTTATCGACCGCCTAATTCTAATATAAAAATGTTCTGTGAGGAACTCTCACTATTAATGCGCCAATTTGATAACAATCCGCATATCATACTGGCCGGTGACTTTAACATAGATGTCTTAAACGAGAATAAGTATGGAGTTTCAAACTACTTAGACACGCTTTCCTCCTTCGGGCTCGAGAACGTGATACGCGATTACACAAGAGAAGAATATTATGGCGGTACAATAACTAAGTCATGCATTGATCACATAGTAATAAGAATTAGTAATGCAACATTAGTGCCGGCGGTAATTAAACAGAAGGTAGCTGATCATTATTTAGTAGCACTAGCAATATTGGGTGAAAGCTCAAAAAATGAAATGTCAAACCAGAGTGTATTCAAAACCGTTTTAGATAACAAAAGGGTAGACCATCTTATCAGTATGTATGACTGGAATTCATTATTAGTGCATGACCATGTTACCGCTTACGACTTACTCGTTGATAAATTTAAACAGATATATAAAATATCTGTCAGAAATGTAAAATTGAAGCAAAGAAAACAAGAAAATGTCTGGATTAATGAAGAGATTTTAGAACTATCCCACTTGAAAGACAGGTTATGGCACAGATGTAAACAAAATCCGGGTAAAACCACTTTAAAAACTGAATATCGCGTGTTAAGAAATAAGTTAACTGCTAGAATTAGATTAGCCAAAACAAATCATTATACTAGCAAATTTAGTTCTGCAGAAAACCCAAGGAAAACCTGGGACCTCGTGAATGAGTTGATGGGCAGGAAAAGGAAAACTAACACTGACGATACAATTAGGAAGAATTTTCCAGCATTAGATAACTACACGGAACTAGCCGAATCTTTTAACAACAGTTTCATAAGTACCGTACAAGCCCTAAGGCAAAAGATAGCGGTGCATGTAAATGATGAACCGGCTAACCAAATTGACTGCGTAAATTCAGCACATCTACCAGAAATAAATGAGTACGATCTCATGAACATTATTAATTCAATGTCAATAACGAAAGTGCCTGGAATAGACCAAATTCGTATTAGGGATTTGCGCTACAATTTTTCAAGTCTAGAACTGGTCCTCCTCGCTATAGTTAACGGATGCCTGACAACAGGAAAAATACCGGAAGGACTAAAATTGTCAGTAGTGAGACCGCTATACAAAAAGGGTAGTAAGAAAGAATTGGGAAACTATAGACCAATATCAATATTACCAACAATTGCTCACATTCTCGACAAATGGGTACAAATATGTATGAATAGCTTCTGTGAGAGATTTTCTTTATTGAACGACGGGCAGTACGGTTTCAGGCAACAAAGGAACACCATTTCATTACTTGAAGTTTTCTCAGACTCTGTTAATGAAACGCTTGAAAATAATAAAGTAGCCCTTGCCTTGTTTTTGGACTTGTCCAAGGCATTTGATACAATTGATCACGCACTCCTCCAATCAAAACTCAATAAGCATGGTTTCAGGGGCCCGTTTCAGAAATTCTTCACTGACTACTTTACAGACAGGTTTCAGATGGTTAAAATTGGAAGCAGCACTAGTACAAAACTCAGAGTCGATTGCGGCGTTCCACAGGGTAGCACTCTAGGTCCGTTATTGTTTAATATATATGTGAATGATCTAAGGTTATTAAAACTACGATCTACAATGTTTCAGTACGCGGATGATACTGTTTTATTACTACCGCATGACAACTATAACCAGGCGGTTCCGCTGCTTCAAAGCGATATAGATTTATTAGTTAACTGGTTCTCAAGTAATCTCATTTCTGTGAACGTCAATAAAACTAAATTAGTCTGCTTTCGTAATCCCCATAAACAAATTACTCTAGTACCAAACATATATCTTCACCTCCATCATCATGCTCAATACATTTGCACGTGTAGACCATTACCTTATGACTCCTCAGTTAAATATTTGGGGTTAATATTTCACCAACATCTCCTTTGGAACCAACAAATCGAATATATTATGAAGAGAATGCGGGTTGTATCGGCGTATCTTTACAAGCTAAAAAGTGCATGTTCTGTAAACTTGAGGAGAACTATTTTCAGATCTTTAGGAGAATCAGTTATACGGTATGGAATTACGATATATGGGAATTGTTTCGAGTACAAAAACAGAGAATTGATAGAATCATAAAATATAGTGTAAACAATATTTCTTACGGGTCAGTGTACGATAAACTAGACCTTGAAGAAAAAATGCGCGCGTTAGAAATATTGTCATTTAATCAGTTTCATAAATATGTGATAATAACAAGTAATTATTATAGTAGAATTTTTAAACAAGAGGTAAAAAAAGAAACTTGAGGCGTACAGATAGGTTCAAGGTCCCTAAGATACAAACAAATTATGGAAAAAAGTTAAAACGACACTATGTCCCTTCGATGTTTAACCGTTTGCCAGAGTCTTTGCTAAACTTATCATCGTTTCGTGCGGTAAAACGGAATGTAAGAGAATGGTGCCTCACGCTCGCGCAATAATAATTATGTAATTACTTAGTGCGTATTCGTTGCCCACATTCCTACATTATTTGTTGTTTGTTTGTTCAACGTGTCACGGTATTTTGTTGGCTGCCTGGTCCCACATACAAGCATCTTTGCTTTCGTGGGCCAGCACGCTTCACATGTATTTTTTCAATGATAATAAATATATTATTATTATTATTATTATTATTATTATTATTATTATTATTATAACGCCCCATAACAAATAGGGCTTTGCTGGAGACGTTATGCTATTAGCACTGCCCAGGAACTATAAACGAGTGTGGTTCTGGACAAGGGGGCTGTCGCCACCCAAGGTTAGCCCTTGCCGCCAAAGGAGTTGAAGAAGGAAAGAAGAGAAATGAGAAGGGTGAAAAAAAAAGAGAAGACAAGGGTGAAAGAAGGGAGGGGATAGTAGAAGAAGTGGCGACTAGACTGAATCATCCTGGCCGGGCCTTACCAGGACTCCCGTCTATGAGAAGCGGGGGCCGAAGTGGTGTATTGCCTCGCCCGGGGGCCTCGAAGGGTCCAAACCTACCCCGGGCTCGGCTCAACCACCAGGATGCCCTTTTCCTCAGACACGGGACAGCCACGCACAGCCAGTCGTGCGCGGGCGAACCCGCATGGCTCGGGGTCCGTGGAGACGCCACTCACCAAACACCTGCTTTCACAGGTGCCCCCTGCGGGGCACCACTAGAAAGAACAGTGGTGAAACAGAATGAAGGGGACGACATTGAAGTACAAGCTGTTGCTGTTCTGTCAATTGTAGCAAGTAAGCCAACATTTGACCGTTTTTTGTTTCTGTAACTCCAGATGATAAAGAACTACACAATATATGACATACACTTGAAACACATGAACAAATTGGGGTACCTTTTAAATTTTTATCTACAAAACTGACGATAATCAATGGCATCTTCCTTAAAGAATCGAAAGTCGTTATCCCCAAGTTTCTCTGGAAAGAGATGTTTAGAAGACACGAAGGACACCGTGGCTCCGCCCAATGTAAAGAAACAGCAAGGACTTGAATGTTATGGCCCGGAATGACATTCGAGATCCAAGACATGGACGCTTCGAAACGTTCGAACACTGCTTATAAACCACCGTAAGAACAATTTATGTGGTGACCGAGGCCCAGTCCACTATGGGAACATGCGGGATTAGAACTTCGCCAGTATGCCGAAAAATAATATAGCGAGGTTTAGGATGCATACTCAAACTTCCAGTAAGTTGACCTGTTACTGGACATAACTGCAAGTACCGATAGCAAGCTTTTATGTATATTTGCAAAACATGGAAATCTTCTGGACGTGTGCCGGAACAACGGACCATTGTTTTGTGTTGTGAGAATTCAGAGAATTCGCTTTAAAGTACCAATTTGAAGACGCGACTTCAAATCAAGGATTTGCACAGTCCAACGGCTTGGCCGACAATGGTGTATAAGTCATAAAGTGACTAGTAAAGAAAACAAACCACGCAAACAAAAATATATTTCGGGGTTCGCTGAACTGCAGATTCCTACCACTAGAAGTAGGAAAGTCGCCCAGCAAGCATTTGATGGGTTACCGGATCCGTTCGAGAATACCTGAAGTTACAACAAAGCACCACAAACATGTCACAAAACATTAACAAAAAATTACAGTCAGGTTCACTCGACCAAACGCTATAAAGTTAGACATTTTGAAAAACAACGCGATGAAATGGGGTAGCTTTATAGGAACAACGTTAGTGAATATAATTAGGAAAATAAATGGTATGGTGAATAAGTGGTTGTAAAATGCCGTGCACACATCAAAGACGAAGGAAAGAACGGCGTCTAGGACATCATCTAGGACGTCGTCTAGGACGACCTCTAGAATGACTTCAAGACCACCGTCTACGATGGCGTCAAGGAAGGCGTCAACGAAGGTGTTTAGGACGGTGTGGAAGATGACGTCCTAAAAGAGGACGTCAAGAACGGCCGCAAGGACGTCTTCGGACGACCTCTAGGATGACCTCCAGGACGATCTCGAGGACGACCTCAAGGACGACCACTAGGACGACCTCTAGGATGACCTCTGGGACGACTTCAAAGGCAACGCTGGCGTTCTCTAAAACGACATCGAAGGCGACGTAAAGGACGTCAGGTCACGTCAGCCTCTGCTACTGATGCTTACGACCTTACGCAACCGCCGCTTACGCAAACGGAGCTTACGCAACCGGCGCTTATGTGGCCTTGATTACGGGACCTTCACTTCAGCCACGGGCATTGTGTGACCTTGATTACGCGACCTTGAGTACATGACCATGAGGACATGATCTTGACGATGAGGACATGACCTTGAATATGGTCGGGTGTACATAGCTACCGCTTTAAAAGTAGACAGTGGCCAACGGCTGCTATCTTTTCAACATGAAGACGTCCGCGTACGACACGATGACGGATGGATTACGAAACTTCTAACCAAGAAAGCTTGGTTGCACCAAAGTCTTACAAGATCATTAATAAAGATGGGTGAAACTCGCGCAGAAACAGCAAGCATCTTCTCGCAACCTCCGAAGGGTTCGATGGTCACAACAAGTCAGAAGGCAACGAAGACGTCAACACTGAAGCACCAGCTTCGCCTGCGGTGAAACAAAAGTGTGCAGTGGGGACGGCAGCAGCAACTGCGAATTCGTCTGCCGCGAGATCCTCACTTGACGCTGCGACGCAACAGCACATCCGCATTCCTATTCGCACTCCAGCATGATTGAAAAAAGTGACGTCATACACACACGCGGTTTTGCTTGAGTGGTGACGTCTCAGCCATTTTACTGCCTAATCGTTTTTTTATGTCTTTTGAAGTGCGTGCCGTCTGGTGTGACTCAAATCGAGCGCGTAGTCTTCACTAATTCTTAGACGTCATTTTACCGCATAATTCACGGACCGAGTTCGCGAGCGTGTCCCGCGCTTGTCCACTCAGTGCAACAAAGGATGTCTTCCCTCAAAGAGAGACAAGTATGTAGGTACATTACACTTGAGAGTAGCATCGCGCCACCTGGGATGCGGCAAGAGTTTTCATCAGATTCCCTAGGTCCGTATGCTGGGTCTCGCGGATCTTCATGCAAAGGAACGGGGCTGTATCGGGCTATTACAGCTTGAGACATGAACATAGAGGAAAATAAAGTAAAGGGGTTCGTTCCACTGCTGACCATGACTGCCCTGCTTAGATTATAGAGGAACAGTGGGTGCGGCCGGAGAAATGGGCGATGCGCACGGGGGCTGGTCTCCCTCTGGGGACGGCGCCACAAGAGCGCAGGACACGAGAGCGCCGACGGCAGAGAACGCGGCAGCAGAACGCTACGACAGGAGAGGGCAGCCAGACGAGAGCGCGTGTCGGATGAGCGCGCGTCACGACAGCGCTGAACAACAGCTGCATTCACTAAGGTGCCTTTTCCCGTGGCAGAACGTTCAGATATCAAATCATTGTCTATACACTATTCGAAGATTCACAAGTCCACAGCCAGCGTGCAATCCCCTCAGTCCAGCACGCGCATGTTTGTCGCTTCGGAAAACAAGAAAATCACGCGCCATACGCACGAACACGGAAAATGCAACCGGCCAAGAACACCTCTTTGGAAAGGTCTAGTTGTTATACATTGGAATATCTGTTATGCGACAACCAGCACTGAAAAATATGTGAATTAATGCAGCTTTATATTTCGACATTAATCATAGGAACGAACGGATTAGTTTAGCGCGTTACGAATTCGACGTTTTTCGGACATTTGCCAGAATTATACATGATAATTATGTAGCACCTGCGTACACGGTAGGCCCCGGTAGCTTTACTCTCAATTAATAATTAAAATTATTAATCCCCCCAAGAAAGCTCATTGCCAGACCCTTTTTGTTTCCACCCATATTGAAAAATCATCCGGATTTCTGTTTCTGGTGGACAAAAAATGGCACGTAGAATTGTCTCGAGAGCTAAAGTAGTGACTAATTTTAAATGTAGCACTCTACAAACGGTAGCGATGACAACTGCGCGGTAATGAATTGTGTTAGGATAAATGACCTGAACAAAATAAATTATCTTAAAAAGCGGGACTGTAGACCGCTGCGTTCAACAAGCTTGTGTCACTTCGCACAGCTTAATTTGCGCACTCAATCAATTTAACAACATCAAGCGTTCGAAATGCGACTTCATTTGGTGTGAAAATTTCAGCTCCTTGAAAGCATGTGTGTGAAGACCCCAATATCGATCATTCCCAAGGCACGCACGTGCGCTCTCGTGATGCACGCCCTAATGACACGCCCTCTCATGTCGCGGCGCTCTCATGTCGTGCGCCCTGGTGTCGCGGCGCTCTGCTGCCGTGCGCTCGGCTGCTGTGGCGCTCTCCTGTCACGCGCTCTCCCGTTGGCGCTCTAGTATCGTGGGCTCTCGTGTTATACAGCCCTCTCTCTGTGGGGGAGTCGTCGAGTGGAGTGGACAGAATGCGGACAAAGAGCGAGATGACGACAGGGAGACCGATCCCAGGACTTACACAATGTGAGTGATCAAAGGGGTTTATTCAAAGTGCTGTGTTGTCACTTGGGACAGAGGAACTAGACGGTGATAACCGTAAAAACTTGGTGTCCCGAAGTTCCGTTTGAACATAACGTGGAGAGTACGATGCAAATATTAAACACCTTAGTATTTATTGCCCCTGTGCATGCAGCCGTCTTTAATTTAGACGGTCGTGGTTTGGACTGGACTGGACTGGTTTCGTAAGGCTACGGCTCGGTTCCCGCCATGCTCTTTCGCTCCATTCGTTCGCTTTTTACGTCCACTTTCCCTCTTACAAGGAAGAAAAGAGTCTTGTCGCATGCTTCCAAGGCATCCAAGGATGCGCCGGGAAACGGGAGAGGGGGGATCGAATGGCCGTGGTGACGGGCGCGACGACATAAGGCGCGGTACACCTCGAATGCGTCGATGGCGCCGCGCACGCGGCGTCGTGCATCTCCCAATACAAGGCGGGTTCACACACTTGCGTGAGTCCAAGTGCGACTGCAACGGCTTGCGGCGTTAATCCTTTTACGGGTTGCTATGGCAACGGGGTTTTAAGCCGCTTACGCCCACTATTGCTGCTGCGCGGCGCGGTCGTAAAAGACTTAAATACCGGTTCTGTCCGATTCGGTTGTAGTCGGTTGCAACAGTGGGAACCAGCCTTCACCCGGAAGCATGCGCGCCGGCATGGTCGTCGGTGTTGTCTGCTAGTCCACGTCCACGTTGAAACTGCGGTCGCGTTATACAATTAATGTCTAGGGGCAGACAAAATGTCTGAACGTTCAAGAAGCTTCCTGCTTGTTATACTTCAGTGTAGGATCTACATTTTGCGAACACTGAGCGTAATATTCTTTCAGTTGGCGGTGATCGAGGGAACCTTTGGTGGCAGCACCCGAAACCGCAAACGCCAGGGAGAGCAGACTGGCTCTCCGAAGACAACAATAAGCGGACCGTTGCGAGGTTGGAATCACCATAGTTTGCCGAGTCCGAACCCCTGTGCTAAATGCTAACGCACTTCGTTGAGAATCAACGTAGCGACCGAAAACATTTCGGCATATTTCTTGCTTATATTCAGACATTAGAATATTTAAAAACGACTACGTGCGCAAAAGAAAAAAAAATAAAAGCGTCGTTATGTGTAATGTAAAGGCAAGTTCACGCTGCTGCATTCGACTGCGACCGAGTAAGACAGAACGGGTTGGGGCAACTCTTGGACAACAAAATGGAACAGATCCATTTTGTTGCCCAAGAGTTGTTCACAAGCAGAATATTGATAAAGGGTAAAGCTGGGTGTTGTACGCGCAGTCGAACAAGGGACATCAAGCATGCCCTAGTGAAGAACTGAAAACTAATTTTGAGCATCTGTTGCGTGGAGACAAAATCTCGGTTACACGGTGCTTTCTCCGCAATAAGCATCCGTCAGATTCCGGGCAGCTCGCCTTGGACATCCTCCAACTGAGGATTCGTACGCTGCCGCTTTGCCTGAAAATCAACGTGGCTTTTATTTTATTTTTGTCCGGGAGCCACCGAAGCGCCAAGGGAATTGTCGATATCGGTGATGTTTAGAGCGTGTGCTAATTGCATTGCGGCTTACTGTAATCACCGCTTCACCGCCAAATGATGTTTATATGAAGTGTAGTGTAGCTATGATAATTTTTTTTTACATATATTAGAAAATAGACCCCTTTCGGAAGTCTGTCTTGTGTTGGAAGATGAGAAATTTCTATTCGACGACGGAAACAGACCGCACCCACACACCACACACACACACACACAGACTAAAGCCGCAATGTTATGGTCCACATTCTGATAATAATTTGATTAGTAGGTCCTAACAAGCTCCTGAAAACTCCCGAAGAAACCTTAAGACTTGGGCCTAGAAAGAAAGGAGACGTACGGTGCATCATTGCAACAGAGCGCAGCCTACGCTACATCGAGAGTATTCATCTTTGCAAATGAGATCCCAGCTTAACCTCGAACTGCTCACCGGAGTGAGCCGGACTTAGTCTCCAGCCAAGACGTTTGCCGGTTGTCGTACAATGTTGCCAAGCCTTTCTTGCTGAAGAAATGAAATCTTTATTTTTTTTTCTAGAAATTTACTCTGGCGCAGGGTTGGGCGGAAATACTCAAAAATGTATTTGGAAATACAAATATTGGGATACATTAAAATAGTAGCTAAAATACTGATACTAAAATATATCTGTAAAAGTGTATCGCGATACGTATCGGAAATGCATTTTAAATAGAGGCAAAATGTCTTTGGAAATACAAATACAGGAATACATTTTAGGGAGGGCAGAAATACAAATACAGAAATACTGATACTGCAATACATTTTTAAAATTTGTTCGAGACGCCAACTGAGATGAAGCTTGAAGTTTGAAGCGGAAGTTTTTGATCCCGAAATTACTTTCCCGTAGGCTCGGCACTTTGCCTTGAAGGTAGTGGTTTTGAACGACCAGGAGTCTTCAATGGGCTCAAAAAAAAAAAACGTGCCATCACGGACTGACCGCGGTCCCTTCCCTGACATCCTGTCTGTCTGACGAGGGATGCGAAAAGACTTCGGCCTCTAAATAAATTCTTTCACCCCGAGTTTGATAAAAATGTCACCACGCCCCTGTCCAATAAGGACGCCCCTGTCAACATTGACCACACGACGTCACGGTGGAATGAAGTGGTATTCTTTATCTGTAGGTGTGGCTTTGAACATGAAACTTTACCACGCTGCTGTATGAAAGGTCAATACGTACTTTCGTTGTAAGTTACCTCGTTGAAGATAGTGCAGGCAGTGTAATTTGGAATTGTAGCGAATAGTGGACCACCTGAAGCATCCTAGAACAGATGTCTTACCTCGTGTTACGTTTGAAAAAAAACGATACGGTGTCATCCCTGTTGTGAAGGTCCTTTTTGCCGACCCTCCGCCACCGACGCATGGATTGCAGTCCTCAAGTTTTGCCTAGCATCATCCAAACAGAGACCTTGTGGATTGCGACCTGATATTGCCGGCACAGGTGCGAGCTCTCCGAGAAACAGCGCGCTCGAGACGAGTCGCAGGTGTACGAAGTCTAGGTCGGCACTGCAAGGCCACGTCTGGCCTCCTTCCTGGGTTTCGGATCACCAGAACAGCGGGTCACGTTCACGTCGGCTGATGACGTACCCTTGAGCCGTGCAATATTACGGGCGCAGCCGCAGACGCATTCGAGTATGTGTTGAACTTCACTGCGTTATTCATTCTACTATTTCAAGCCAACCACCGCCAGGCTCGTGCTGCAATTAACTGTGACTCAGCTTTGCCGGCTGGGTGTACTGTGTACGCTAAGGCGAAAGAGACGGTTAGCTGCAGGCATTGGATGCCAGCAAACAATGACTCAAGAAATCCCTACCAGAAGATACTCTGACTCTACTCCTGGCACGCCACCTGGTTTGAGTCCCCGACTACGCAACAATTCTCAGAAGGGGAAGAGGACGCATGAAAAATAGTTTGGAGAATCGGAAGGAACCTTGGTCAGCATAGTAACAATGCCCCAGCATCTTTGATCCTGGTACCCTCAGAAGTAAAAAAAAAAAATGCGTTCGGACTTGTTTTTTTTTTTGGGGCCGGGGGGGGGGGGGGAGGGCGTATTTCTCAAGAAATGTAACGAAATACATTTTATCCTGATTGTATTGCGATACAAAGAAGCATTCCAAATGTATTTCGATACAGGAATACAGACACTGGTGAAAAAAGATGTATCGCGATACAGAAATACAGAGACGAAATGTATTTCTGAAATACTATCGCGATACATTTGTATCGCGATACTGCCCAACCCTGCTCTGGCGGGCCTCCAGACAAAAAGCTACCATATGGTAACTTGACTGGGTCTGGGGCCCTAAGACAAAACAAGCATAGCTATCTGGCAGAAAAAGTGGGATACATTGAAAAGCTTCGTTATACAGCATATACAGTTTCTCTTACCAACGAGGCATGTACTTGAGTAACAATAAACAGAGTAGGATGTGTTCAGATAAGGACGGTCATGATGGTGTCATGCCTATTTTTCGTTTTCAGTCAAATTTTTATATGAGGTAGCTAAACCTATCCGCACAACGGGGCAGGCTTTACTTTTGCAAGATGCTTCCTTGTATTCGTGAGAAAAATCGCATTTGAGAGAAGGTTGAAACAACGATTTTCCTAAGTGCGCCATGACGCAAATTTGAATGCTGGAGAAAAAAAGAGCGCAGCTTCCTACACAGTCAAACTTTTTTCGTCTAATACACGCATTTTTTACTACCAGAATTCGTTAAATTTTATTTATATGAGCATATATTTCAAGCGCAATAAAATGCCAAACTTGGCTTCTGGAGCAAATCTTATATAATGAGGCATTTTTGGCGAATTTTTAAGTAGCTTTAAATTTATATTCTAAAGCTGAAACTTTTTGTGTTGAGTGTTTCGTGCTTTGTGAACTTTTTGAAAATTAATTAGTTTTCAACTGCTGAAATTAGTTTCTGCGTTGCGCCCGGAATTTGGGTCAAAATCGAAAAAGTCAAAATTATACGATTTTTGTGCGGCAATTAAAAAAAAATCATTCTCGATTTTCTTTAAATTTTACCCTATGTGCCCTTGCTGACCGGTAATTACAAATCTGCAAATACATGTTGCATTATTTTGTTGTAAAACAAGAAAATAAATGCGTAACCAGGTCGTGGTCGCATCAATTGCCGCTGGGGCGTTTCTGTCTTAACGACTAGTGGTACACGAGTGACACATGCCACAGTAACCGTGCTTGGTCATATTAACGCCCAGGCTCCACGAAGCATTATAAAAATAGCTCGTGAACTTGGTTTCATAGCTGATGTGGCTGATATTGCCAGTGAAAACTGAACGTTGCGGCGCGTCCGATCCGTATTAGGGTGCTAAACTTGGCTGATTAGATATTCATTGTGCTACAATTTCAAGTTTGTACTTTAATATTAGTACAAGGCTGACAAAGACAAACCTGACAACGGGCCTGCTATGGCTGCGCACTTGCGGCACCTCCGATTATTAACACAATGCCCGCCGTTTCTTCACTTGCAGCTGAAAAGACGGACAAGGGGAAGCGGCAGTAAACTCCCTTCTTTCTTTGGACCTAAACGTGTCAGCCGTCGTCGCCAGTGGCGTGCTGTGCGGCGAAAAGGCGTTAAGAAACAACGCAGGGTTGTGGTGCGAAAGTTAAACTTCAAAAATTGTTCTCTCGCTTTAAACAAAAAATAATTTGATTAAACTTTCAGAATCAAAAGGCAATGTATTGTTCTTCCAAACCCTCCATATTTTGCATTTTTACTTGGACCAGCTCAGGGTAAAATAAACGGCTGTTTATGTGTCAAAACGCACTTTTTGGGCTACTTCAGGATTTTTTTTTACTGCGAGATATGTAATTGAGCGAATTAAACATTTTTCATAGTGTATATACCTGCAGGACAACCGGTAAAAAGTAGTAATAAGTCCGCGGAGCAATTAGATATTTTTTAACAAAATAACAAAAACGATAAAAATTAAAAAAACACGTGTGTTTTTAAAAAAATATTTAAATTAAACAAAACTGCATAAGCCCGACCACATTGCAAGTCGAAAGCCGTGCAGATCTAAGAAAAAAAAATATTGTTGGGTGTTTCATAAAAAAAGCAGATTTTTCTTAAATTATAGAGTGATACCTAGTTTCACGCTATTTTTAGAAATTAAACCGCGCTCACGCCATCAACATTTTTTTTCGTCAAAACTATTTTAGGACATGGCTACGGACAATGCGGCAAAAGACCGTGAATTTTTTTTTTTTTAGAAATCGAAGGTGCTTTAGCGCGACGCCTGGGACGTTTGACATGGAATGACCCAAGTATGAGTGCCTTGGTTTTGTTTACATTATTTTAAGGCAATTTACCTCAGAATATCTGCCACTGAGAACGGAAGGATACTAACTGATTATTTCTAAAGCATACAGGTGTTGACCGCAAGAGTACGAACAATTCAATAAAACTACTTAAACAAGTAACAAATAAAAAAAAACATCTTAAGTCTCAAGGCGCTGGTTCGAATGCGCCAGAAGCCCCATGCCTATTGCATCAACGATGGCTGCGCTCGCTGTATCTCTGGCTTCCACGAAGTGCTGGAACAGAGGCTGCGATTGTTATAAAGTCAGCTCCAACCCTTAAACATGTCTCTCGCTTCCTACAATATTTATGCTACGATTCTGCATGGATACCTCCTCCTGCGTTCCGAAACAGTAAGCGCGTCGCTAAGGCTGCACGTCGCCGATGGAGGCGACGCCGCCATCTTGCCCCAGTGACATGCTGCTAGCGCACCCCAATATGGGGGAAACGTTACGCTGCGCCAGCATTGCTCAAAATGGCTGCGTACAGGAGCTTTTCTTGAAAAACGTGCACACGGCCAAGAAGAGCAGCGTCCCGGCGTCCGTTCTCTTTCTGTTAGGGGTGTGCCAGTTGCGGATCTAGTCGAATAACACAGCGTCATCGCTAGCTTTATCACTCTTAAAAAAACGGGTGGTCAGTACTTTACCTTTCACAGTGAAGGCTACGAATTACCCAGCGCTGCTTCATTCAACCACTACTCGTAGACCCCTACTTTCTGTTCATGTCATCTCCTGCTTAATCAAGCAAGCACAGTAATAATGCAGTGAGTGCGCAGGCGAGCTGGTGGATGTTACCATTTTGTTCTCGACGTGTCCTCGACTGTTAATTTTTCTTCTACTTTGAAGCTTTCTTCTTTTCCCGCCTCAGTCTCGGGCTAAGAACAAAATGGTAAGCACACTAAGTACACCGGGAAATTTTGTTCGTTTGCGCGTTTGGAATTGTCTCTATATATTTAACTCTGCTTTGACGGTGCAAAAAGTATACATGGGTGATTCGGAGCGTTTAGAACCCCCTACGCCAGTCATCCCACCCGCAGTATGAATGATTTATGTGCGCTGTTGGCGAACTCACATAAAGATGCTACATATAGAAACAGTGTTTCATTTTAATGAAACATGATTTGTTTTTCAATCCGTGAATGGTACGCCAATGCTGTATTCGCAATTTAGGAATACGACGAGCGGTACATAATACAAGCGGCTAATGTTAACGATAAGCCGGAAGATTACTTTGTTAATTAACTTTTTAATTTGTGAATATTGACATATGATTTCCATTAAAAATTTCATAAGCGTCATCGACAACCACAAGATCAGTAAATTTTATAAACACTTTATTACGCGCGAAGTGCGAGGGTGATGTAAAGCTACCACTCGTGCTAGAAGCGCCAGTCTGACGGTGCGGAAACACTAATGATGTTAGTATCATCACGAAACTAGTCAATTGTTTAGAGTCTTAAAGCGTTGGGTTGCGCTAAAGTTCGAACTCGTGCAACAGGCACAAGGATAGTGCACCATTTTTGTGCCGGTAGCACGAGTTTGAACTTCAGCGGAACCCAATGCTTCGCACGTGCTTTAAGACTTTATACAATTGACTACTAGTTTTGTAGCAGTCGATGACGCCCAACAAGTTTCTAGTTGAAACATGGTTTATTTTCACAAATTAAACAGAAAACAACGTAGTGAACAAATTCTAGTTTTTTTACCGATATATTGTTACGATTATTCTCCTATATTCTGTCCCCCGACCTTATGACGCACCTGCACAGACCGCAATTAGTGTGTGTTTGATGGTTTTTTAAAAAAAAAACTGCAAAGCTTAAAAAGCACACTGCATATATCTATATCTATATATATATATATATATATATATATATATATATATATATATATATATATATATATATATATATATATAAAACTGAAGGACGTTATTCTTTGCTATTGTTAGCATTGTTCACGCGATCGAAGCATTGCTTGGCGCCTGCTGGAGGATCTATATATTCATGGTTGCGTATACTTCATTAAAAAATATATTCCTGGTTTCAAAATTCAACAATGACTTTCATTTGGGACATTCCGACGTGTGTTTTTGTGAGACAATCGCGTTCTGTATGATTATGTTTGTGATTTTGTAATGAGGGCGTGAGAAGTGCGTTATTTGTGCTGAGAAAGGAAGCCTTTGGAACCAATAAAGTCTGCCTTCCACAGGAATGATTATTCGTGTAAAGGATCAAATATATATCATATTGGCCTAGTTTGGATTATATAACGCTCAAGTGTAAGTACACGTTGCCTTCTGAGTAAAACAAGCTTTATGGCAGTCTGAAGAACGCTGTCATTGAATCCAAAATTGGTATCGGAACAAAAGCGTATTTCGTATTGTTTAATCATTACCAACTCGCTCAATCATGTTCAATCACTACCAACTCGCTGAATCATGTTCAATCATTACCAACTCGCCGTACTAACCACTTTACTATAGCGTATTTTGTATGTAGTGTACTTCGAAACAACACGCGAACACAGAACTTGCGTCTCTTTGGCATACGTCCCCTGTCCGAGAATAATTGCTAGACCGCCTGCTTGGTATATGGTGCTTTATTTCTGGTGTTTATATTTCTGATTTTCAGGAACAAACATGTTTAACGCATTGGAGACTGGCCATACTGTCCGTGCTTTTGCCATGTTTCATCCACAAAAAAACGTTTTAAAAAGTAGTTCTATTTCTTCGCAGTGCCATTGCTGCGTAACTTATCTTCCTACTATACGTGTTGCAGGGTCAGTGGATATTTTTTTTTAATCTCCGCTTTTATTTGGAATGGACGCGATGAAACACGACGAGAACCGCATGTAATGCACTGCTTGGAATTCCATGCGCACGCCTCGCATGCAGATGGCTTTAGCCCATTCTTCTTGCTTCACATGGTTTAGAACAAAAAGGCAAGACTTGCCATCTAAGCATTGGTTAGGTTGGAAAGTACTCCGGCCATGATTTAAAGCAGCTGTGTAGTCTTTTACACGGAAGACCAGTGCATGGAAATGAGCATGCGTGCATTTCATGTTTAAATATGGTGCATCAACTAAAGGAAAACAGTAAACTAGCCGTATTCTCCTCGTTACCGACGGACTTCGCGTTTGCTTGTTGTCAGCGCGGAGGCGTACCAATTGACAGAAGTTTGAAACCTTTAATTCGTTCCTCACTGTTCATGAGCGCGGTCTACTTTCGTAAGTTGCCAGAAAAGGCGAAACCTTTAGGAACACACTTACGCCAATTCAGTCACACGGGTTTGTGATTTCTTGGACAGGAATCGGAAGAAAGATTTTGAGAACTTTGCCTGCCTCGAATTACGTAGCGAATTCCCTAGCTGGGAAGTTATATATATATATATATATATATATATATATATATATATACAGTATAACATACCGGAGTGAGGGAGACAAACTTTACCTAGTTCAACTTCAAACGGTGCCACTGGGAGAGACCCGACTGTAGCAGTCAGGCAAGGCGCAAGTAAGAGTTGCGGTCCCCCACATTGGTTGGGATCGATCAGCTGGCGGTTCTGAGCCACCCAGGCCGGTGGGCGGGTTGGCTATTCCTCTTGGTCGCTTCTCACCGAAAAAGCCTCTCGTGCGCACCGAAGCAGTTGGGCCGATTTCGCGGTTAGCTTATTTTGGGAAAGGCTTTCCGAGCGGCGCTAATGCACCCTGCCCGCTGCATACAATTAGTGAGGACAAGTGTCTGCTCTCAAAAGGCGTGGGGCGTGATATGCGCTGCGTTTCCTTCTCGGTGGAAAATGTCTGTGGTTGTCCCAATATTAAAGTCTAGAGATCCCTGCGATGTAAATAGGTTTCGTCCAGTGTCACTTTTGTGCGGATTTTCAAAATTTTTTAAAATTATCATCAATGAACGTCTACATTTTTATTTAAAACCAGAAAATATCATCAGTTCAGCACGGCTTCGTGAAAGGCAGATATCCCGAGACAAATACGTGTGTATTCCTCGGGCTTAGCGCCTCTTTAGTACAAAGCCGCCGTCAAGTAGACACTATTTATTTTGCTATGTCAAAGGCTTTTGACAAGGTTTCGAATGACATACTTTTGTCCAGATTGAATAAGTATGGCTTATGCATGACTTACGGTTCATGGTTTGCAAGTTACTTGGTAAATCGGCCGAATCGAGTTAATTTCTAAGATTTTATGTCTCAGCCGTTGGAATCATTATCAGGTGTGCCCCAGGGCTCCAGCCTTGGGCCGTTGTTGTTTTTAGTGTTCATTAATGATTTTCCGTCGCAGGTGCACAACTCCAAAGCGTTATTGTACTCAGATGACTTAAAATGGTTCAGAAAGTCTGAGAACGTGCAGGACGGCTTTCTGTTACAAAATGACGGATATTCTGTTGAGCAATGGTGCAAAATAAATAGACTGCTACTGAATCTCAAGAAAACTTCAGTAATGTCAATGAGCAAAATACACGAGTACTTCGTGTTCAACTGTAGTGTCTCTGGCTGTCAGATACAGCGCGTGTGTCTTGTGCGGGACCCTAGTGTTCAAGTGCACCCCAGGCTGGATTTTCACCAGCATGTGTTTAACATAGCCAGCCAGGCACTACGATGTCTTTGTGCTCTATCACGGTTAACAAGACGAATTCGCGGAGCACATTGCATTCGCTCTCTTTATTGTTCTCCTGTCCGGCGGCGTTTAGAGTTCGCACCAGTAATTTGGATATCTGTGCCTTTGTCCTAAAACAATGTAATTGAAAATATCCAACGGAAGTTTATTCGTAATGTGTACGATATACACATTGATCGCCACCGTTTTTATAGCTCCAGCTCTGTTTTGGAAGACCTTTTGGTCTGTTTTGATTACGTTTATTTCACTTTTATTTTTACTCTGCCTTTGGCAACGACAGTGACTGCGTTTGGCAAAGACAGTGACTGTGTTTTATTGACAGGCACTGAAATAAACTATCTATCTATCTATTTAGCTCTCAAAGTTCAAAGCAGCCACAGCGACACGATTACTCGCTCCTCAAACATTTAGAGGATGGCCGAGTCGCAGCAGCAATGTATCTATAATATGTAGGTTGTCAGGCTAAGAGAGATAACCTGCCTGTTATGCCTCTCAATGCTCGCTCTCATGGCTCGGTAGTCGAGCTTGATACAGAACGTCTGCGTGAATTTCTGACGGCACTGGAGACTCGGTCCCACCACATTCGGTTTGCGGCTACTGTCACCGTGCTGCTGCCTATAGGTTCGTTTCATCATGTGTCCGAATGCAGTGGAAGGAACGAACACGTACAACCCCCAACAGACATATCGAAATCGAAAGTATTGAGTAACTGAGCCTTTCCTGTACATGACTGTTTTTAGCGACGACGGAACACCTACAGAAACACGACGAACACCATCAATGGCCGGTGCAGGACGCTACAAACCGTCAAATTGAACTCAATGATATGTGAGGGTCACGTGACCTTTGGGAGGGGCGCCATGACGCGTGGTCCGTGTAGTCTCGTGATACTTTCTCAGCGTCGGATTATTTGGGAAGGCTGGTGAAGACTGCTGCGGTCTACATTAAGGCGAAACGTAGTGTAGCCCTTTGTGCGAAGGTTCCAACTTGGATTGGCAGCGGAAGTGCCATGGGCCTGATATTTATTCACCACTTTTCTCAGTATCTATGCTTGAGGGCAACAGTGGAGGTTTAGGCACCAGTCTACTCCTGAAACACGGCCACACAGAAAACTTGAATAGACAACTCTCGTAATCGCTTTTTTGTGCGCTGACCCGTTTTTTTTTTCTACTGGGTGGTGGGGCGCGTCTTGAGCATGCGCAGTGGCTCTCTACTGTGTAATGAACAGCGCCTTCTCCCGCGAAACAAAACAAAAAGAAAACTTTCAGCCTTTAAACTCTGGTGAAGAAGGAAGAGCAGCGAAGCTGTACGCTCGTCCCATGTGTTTCCTCTTCGTCCTCGTCTGTTTTGCGCGCTGTTTCCTACGATAAATTCCCACCAACTCGCCCAACTATCCATTGTTCTATGATTGCTGGAAATGTTGCCGCCATCTATGAGCGACGGCGGCAACCAGACTGGTTGTCTGGTTGCCGCCGTCGCTCATAGATGACGGCAGCTGTCCAGAGTTTTGTGTAGTTTTGTGTCGACATTTTGTTTGGTACCGGTCAAAAAACAGGAAAAACTAAACCTTAACAACACCGCTATAAAAAAAAATCTAGGCCATTTATGCAGCTCGTAAAGTAAAACACTGAGAAAGCTGAGGTGTGACGTCGGAGCCGCTAAGGTGTCATTTTGCCGCAGATGAACTGAATGAACGGTAAAAGTGGAATCGAGCACCGTAGAGTCCGCTTAGACGTGTTCTATTAAACCGAGTAACAGACCCAACTTAAATGTCATAGCGTTTTGGAAGAAATGAGGGTCTATTACGTGGGGTGCACTTCATGACCCGGTCGACCAATTTTAATAAACACAAACTTGGACTGCCCTGTCGTAATTGAAGAACACTTCGATTATCGCGCGCCCAAGTTTGAAATCCAGGGAGGACGAAACTGCATGTGCGTGCATGATACGTCCCCTGTTGTGGGTGTGGGTGCCTGAACGTGCTATGTAATGTTATTTATTGTACACGAACAAACCCCGCCTTGTGGTCACTGAAAAACACTTCTAAAATCCTGGAAATAAAAAGAAAAGTCTGATGGTGATGAATCGGGCAATCTGGGAGGCGAAAACATTGGTCCTGTTCGTCCGATATACCTATCTGAAAAGTGTTTAAGCCAACTTCTAGCTCCAGACGAAAAATGCTGTGGTGCTCCATCGTGCTGAAACCACATCTGTCGCAGATCTTGCAGTGGCAGGTCGCAGACAACGTCATCGAAGAATTTATGAAGGAGATCCACTGTGTACTTTCTGCCGGTGATGTCTCCTGTGCTGGCCTTTCCAAAATTAAGGTCCAATAATCGTGTTGCCGAGGATGCCGCACTAGGCTATTGTAGACCAACAAAACTCATGCTTGTTTTCTCTTAACCAATTAGGGTTGTGGTTTGACCAGTGATGCGCATTATGAAGATTCACAGGTCTGCCGTGGTAGAGATTTGCTTCATCGGTCCAAGTTACTTTGTTGAGAAAGCCTTTGGACTCATCCGCTTTAATTAGAGCCCAGGTGCAGAACTCAAGCCGTTTTTAAAGTCCGCTTCAGTAAGGTCCTGGTGATGACACACATGGTATGGATGCATGTTCTGCTGTCGTAGCAGATTCCAGACGGAAGTGATGCTGCTGCCGCATTCACGCGAAATGTCTCCAGTGCTGGCACGTAGGTGGACTTTCACAAGGTCGCCTATAGCATAATTTAAACTTATGACAACAGCTTTTCAGCGCCTTCATGTGACGTACACAACCTGTCTTCCGAAACTGAAGACGCTCGCAAACTGGGAATGTCCAGGAACCCGACGAGCCGGGAAACGAGCAGCATACAGCCGTGTGGCAAGTCGGGAATTGCCGTTCATCTGAGCGCATGCCAGGGCCATGGACACTGTTTCTGTGTTATAATACCTCTAGGCAGATATGTACACGTTACCCCAAAAAAGTAACTAAATACCGTTACTCGTTACTCGCTCAAAAAGTAACTAAATACGTTACTCGCTACCGATTCTCAAAAGGAACGCGTGAGTTACCTCAAAAGTAACGAGTTACTTTTCACGTTGCTTTGACGACCAAATACACAACTGTTTTTGTTTAATAGTTTTTTTTTTTAGTAGTCATTGCCCTTAAGCAGCAGCTGCCTGTAGAATTTTTCATCAGTTAAGTTTCCCCGCTTCCTTGAAAATACATCTCCGGCGACGCTGAAGAGCCGTTCTACCGACGCGCTCGAAAGAACGACAGTGTTGTGCTTCAGGAAGAGCTGGTGAATCTTCAAGAACTGCGCCTTCATTGAGGACAGCGGGCAATGGGTTATGTGCCTTCCCGTGTTTGCAGCCTCCGGGTTTACATTCGGTCCGTACCCGTTTCTAGAAGGTTCAACCAACGAACCTGATTGTGTTCGCTGGGTGAAGGACATTCCCAGCTGTAGAGTTCAGTACAGCAACGTTTATCGCTGGACACGTCAGTCGAACTGTTCGACTGACGTGTTCAGCGATATACGTTGCTGTACTGTCATACTGTTTAGTTGTTTTTCGGGTCCTTTGTCACAATAGACGCATACTCAGGCTAGAATAAAAACAAGACCGTTTATGCGGTGTTGTACACGTTACTTCTCAAAAGTAACGAGATACCGTTACTCGTTACTTGGCCTTCAAAGTAACTAAATACCGTTACTCGTTCCTTTTCTAGAAAAGTAACTAAATACGTTACTCGTTACCGAAAATAGTAACTAGGTACAAGTAACTCGTTACTTGTAACGCGTTACGTACATGTATGCCTGTAGGCTATTGGGGAAGCCATTACAAAACCGTTATGTGGTACACTGAAGACAGGATAACTGAGCTTGCAATAGCGCATGTGCGTCGAAGACGTCAGAGTAAAAGGTAGCTCGAGGTCAAGGAGTCGTCCTTGTCCTGAGCAGAATATTTACAGCTCTGGCGGGATAATCAAAGGACCGAATCACCGAATCACATCTGCAATTTTATGCTTTCCTGCGAACAAACCGCCTATTCATACGAACTGAAACGCGTTTCGAAAGTCACGTGCCGATTATTAGAAGGTCGGTCGGTTCCGCTGCACAGTGACGGAACAACTGACATCTTGGAGCGCGCAAGTCATTTCGTAAAATAGCGAAAGTCTGAGCGTGGACAACGCTAGGAGCCAACGAGCAAATCAAAAGCCACAAAGTGCAAAGTCATTGTGCCATCACATTTTGTTCTGGGTGTGTTTTTGTCTTATAATCAAACCAAATGCTTAAAGTGCGCCATGGCGTTCCGGTTTTAGTCCGCCATTGTGAAAGGATTCCATAGCTGCCAACAGAGTGCATCCTTTCGTAAGGGGTCTATAGTGATGCGTTAGTAGAGTCACTTTCGCGGACAAATAAGTGTGTCACTTTAAGATTAATACTGCGATAGCAGTTAGTGGGATACTTAGCGGGTTTCGTGCCGGTGATCGCGCTCCCTATCGACACGAGCCATTCACGCCGCTCACACCACGTCGCGCATCACGTCATCAGTTACCTGGCGTCAGCTGACACCATGACGTGACAATGTCATGTCAAGTCACGTTGCACGCTGACGCCACGGAACTTAATGACGTCGGGTGACACCATGACCTCACGTAACTGACGCATGACAGTCACGTGACAATACGTCGTCATGTGACACCATGGCGGCACGTAGAAACATAAACATGAGAATGCTCCTTATGGACACAATGCTCATAATGGACACATAATTAGCGAAAACGTTTGTTTTTACAAACGCTTTCGCTAATTATTCCAGAAAGGTTCTCATGCGATAAAACCAATAAAGCTAGGTGGGTGTTACGCCGGCGAAACCACTGGCGTGAAATTAGTTGGAGCTACACACTTTAAACATGAGGTGGTGTTAGTTTGTGTCTAGTAGCCTTGAATAAGACGTTCAGGCAGCCATATCAACGAAAGGGAACGGTTCATTCAGACACGTGAAGTTTCGTCGTTACCTTGATTTCAAACTAGGACTAGCGATTTTCGATGTGCACTGAAGGGGGAAGCTGGTCTTTAAATTATAAAAAGTTGAAGAAAAGTGGTTTTTGAGAAAATGATTGTCTTGATATTTAGACATACCCACCCAGCTCTGTGCGAAATAATATTGCTCTATCTAATTTTTAACTATGAAGTCTTATTTTTTATGAACATTCAGTAGAAATACAAATACTCCAAAGGCCTTTTTCTCTCTTCACACTTTTTTCACAACTACCGATGCCTTACAGGCGTTTTCTGAAGTTTGTCCTGGACAATATTAACACGTTTGGTGCCATTTTAATAGGGAAGAATGGAGTTGTGCGGTGATGCTATTTTTAAGGTCTTTAGCTTAAGAGTTCTATCCAATTAATTACTTTCTTAAATAACGAGAAAGCATGTCTTTTACAATATAATTGGAATCATTTGTTAGTAACATGACACTCTGAGTTCAGATCTAAAATAGCATCACAGCACAAATCACACCTTTGTGAATGCAGTTGCATGAAAAATTTTGGTCATTTACGAATAATGTTTTGTTAAAGACCCGCAACAAATAAACTACTCAAATTAAACCAATCTCCCATAACTAGGGTTCTAGTAAAGATATTCAATATCTGATCGCATATTTGGAATAGGTGCGAGATGTGTTATACCAGTGTATAATATGATAAGTATTCTTTTATAAGTAAGAAACGTAAGAAAAAAAATGTTGTGGAATTTTCGTAAGGTGTGTTACTCGGTTGAAGAGAAAACGTCTAAGTGGACTCTATGGTGCGCGCTCGAAACTTTCCTGTTCATTAAGTCCATCTGCTCCAAAATTACACATCATCGGCTCCGGCGTCACACCTCAGCTGTTGAAGTTTTTTACCTTACGGGTTTCGTAAGTGCCCCGACCTATTTGCTTGCGTCTCGGTTAGATACTGTTTGACGTTGTTAAATAAATGAAAGTAAAAAACGTTTTTGGGTCATTCCATGTCAAACGTCCCTGACGTCGCGCTCGACCCCTTCCGATTTCTAAAAAAAAATTCATGGCCTTTTGCCGCAATGTCCGTAGCCAATCCCTAAAATATTTTTGGCGAAAATTGCTTTTAGGGGCGAAGCTCCTTAAGGCGTGGGTCTGTCCCTCCTAGTTGTGGGTATGTAGCCACTTCGAGGTTTAGTTTATGAATGGCTCAAGAGATGGCGTGTTCCGGAATTAACTTTATGTAGAGATGACAGATGGCGCTCGCACCCAATCTGGTGGTCGGAAATGTCAAGTCATTCATAGACACGGCATTGATAGAATATGATACAAAGTACAAGAATGCACCATTCATACTCGTTGGTGATTTTAACGTGGATATCGCTGACACGACAGATAATTGGCTCATCCAACACATGGCTTCTAGATACGCACTTAGATGTATATCGTTGGACTATATGAAACCTACCACGATTCGAGGAACATGCATAGACCTAGTATTTGCAAATTTTCCACTGCAACCCATACAAGAACCGCTCACCCTTCATTTCACGGACCATAAAGCCGTCATAATGAAGGGACATCGCAATCCATCCATCTTCTCTAAATAATAAAACTTGATTTGTATACACACACACACAGTGTTTCTCACGTCTTTACATGGCGATGAGTGGGCGAATTAACGGAAGAATCGCTGGTTTACCGACGATTCACTCTGGAGCTTCGCCCACTCATCATCATTCACCACGTGGATATGCTGTGACTTTTTTCATGACGCGAGCGCGGTTTTAATTTTTAAAAACTGCTTGAAACTAGGCATCACTCAATAATTAATGAAAAATCAGATTTTTATAAAAGAAACAACAATATTGTTTTCTTAGATTTGTACGGCTTTCGACTTACAATGTAATTGGGCTTGAAATGTTTTGTTTAATTTAAATATTTAAAGAAAAATGAAAATTTTAACATTTTTGTTATTTTATTAAAAAAATATCTAATTGCTCCCGGGAATTAGTATAACATTTTACCGGCTGCACTGCAGGCATATAATCTATAAAGGATGTTTAAACCCGCTCAATTAAATATCTCGCAGTTAACAAAAATCCTGAAATTGCGAAAGAGTGCGTTTTGACGCATAAACAGCCGTTTATTTCACCGTGAGGTGGTCCAAAAAAAATATAGTGAGTGGTTTTGGAAGAACAATCGATAATCTTTTGATTCTGAAAGTTTAATCAAAGCTATTTTTGTTTAATGCGAGAAAACAATTTTTGAATTTGAACTCTCGCACCACAATCCGGCGTCGCTTCTTAACGCCTCTTCGCCGCACAGCAAGCCACCTGCGACGATAGCTGACACGATTAGGTCCAAAGAAAGAATGGAGTTTTCTGCCGCTTCCCCTTGTCCGTCTTTCCGGCTGCAAGGGAAGAAACGGCGTGTATCGTGTAATAATCGGATGTGTTGCCAGCGCGTAGTAATAGCAGGCCCGTTGTGCCCTTTGTACCCCAGGGCGGCTCGAAATGCGATGCCTAATACGGGCGTCATCAGTTGACGTGGACTTTTCCAAAAAGGCAAACGCGATAATATTGCCGCGAGATCTAGCTGTCACGGATACTGCGGTAAAAAGCGAAACTATTCAGCGACGCAAGAAATTGTCGTTTCAAAGCCGATTTAAACACAAACGAGGCGTGAGCCTCCAACTGCACGCATTCGTTAACACCACATCGCCTCGTCGTATGAAGTTGCCCGTTCACGGGGCTTTTCTGTTGCTGTCTACATCTGTCCTGACGTCGAGAAGAGAGAGTGATTGCGATGTGTACGTAAGAAATAGCTAGCTTACTTGTGGATGCTCTTACCTGGCAGGCGCTCAGCATTTCCTGATATCAAGACAGTGGAAGTGCACAGGAAGACACAACCGCGCAAAACGGTCAAAATAGGAAAAGCCATAAAGCAACAAGAGTAGAAAAAAGCCTCTTCCCACCAAGATGTACCCGACACCACGAGATCCTGCTTTCTTCCTGCGTGCGCACACCGTGACACCGTCGCACGCTTTGCCGGGCTCGACGGTGGCGTGCTGTGCAGAGAAGAGGCGCAAGGAACGACGCCAGGTTGCGGCGTGAAAGCTCAACTTCAAAATATTTTTTTTCCTTTTTAAAACAAAATTACTTTAATTAAACTTTCAAGTACAAAAGGAAATAAACTCTTTTGTAGAAGTCACCATGTTACTTATTTTTCTTTGGGCCATTTCAAGGCAGAATTGACGGCTCTTTAAACGGCAAAACGCAATTTTGCACAAATATAGTTTTTTTTCTTTTCTTCAAGATATTTAGTTGTACCGCCTTAAACCTTCTTTTTGTGTACAGTATACCTTACAGGGCTGTCAATAAGAATATTTACAGTCGCATGCAGCAAAGCCATAGTTTGTAAGAAAACTAAAAATATGCTAAAATGCTCATATATTCCTTATTTTTTTTTAAACTTCTTCGACCATGTCAAGTTTTATGACCCTGATCCTTATTACATAGCAATCCAAATGCCGCAGGGTTTTTAATGAAAACTATTTCAGTGTTCCGTAAGAAAAAAAATCTTACTTTCATCAATTATGGAATGACTCATAGTTCCACCCCCTTTTACTAGTTCAAACCGCCATCACCCCATGAAGTTTGTTTTTCCTCAAAAAAATATGTCAGATGGGCACCACAAACGTTACGGTGGAGAGCCATCAATTTTATTTAGGAATCGGAGGTGGCCGTCGGACCTTTGGCATGGCATGGAGAAGTCCTGGTCACTTGATGCCGCCGTCGTTTAGGCATCACGTTTCGAGCCGCCCTCGGGTACAGAGGGCGCAACGGGCGTGCTATTGCTACGCGCTGGCGGCACCTCCGATTATTACACGACACCCGCCGTTTCTTCCCTTGCAGCCGGAAAGACGGACAAGGGGAAGCGGCAGAAAACTCTGTTCTTTCTTTGGACCCACTCATGTCAGCCATCGTCGCACGTAGCGTGCTGTGCGGCGAAGAGGCGTTAAGAAGCGACGCCGGGTTGTGGTGCGAGAGTTCAACTTCAAAAATTGTTTTCTCGCTCTAAACAAAATTTACTTTGATTAAACTTTCAGAATCAAGAGATCATCGATTCTTCTTCCAAACCCATCATATTTTCTATTTTTACTTGGAACACCTCAGGGTAAAACAAACGGCTGTTTATGTGTCAAAGCGCACTTTGTTGCATCTTCAGGATTTTTGTTTACTGCGAAATATTCAATTGAGCGGTTTTGAACATTTTTTTATAGATTATATACCTACAGGGCAGCCGGTAAAAAGTGCTATTAAGTCCCGGGAGCAATTATAAACTTTTAATGAAATAACAAATAGTTAAAATCTTCAAAAAGTTTTAGTTTTTATTAAATATTTAAATTAAGCAAAACTTCACAAGCCCAACCACACTGGAAGTCGAAAGCCGTGCAAATTTAAGGAAAAACTATTGTTAGGTGTTTCACTAAAACGCTGACTTTTCACAAATTATTGAGTGATGCCTAGTTTCACGCTGTTGTTAAAAGTTAAAACCGCGCTCCCGTCATCAAAAAACCTTTTTCGCCAAAAATATTTTAGGGCATGGCTACGGACATTGCAGCAAAAGGCCATGCATTTTTTTTTAGAAATCGGAAGGGGTCGAGCGCCACCTCTGGGACGTTTGACATGGAATGACCCTTTTCAGTAAAATTGTCTATCATAGCAAATTAACTTTCCCCGGCCGATAAGGTGGCTTATCACTTTAGTTCGCCAGCCACGGAGCACCGACTACAATCAGCTTCGGCGCGTTGGAATGAAAAAAATAAATTTTTTCATTTACGTTACTCCGGAGTCAAACGGGGTTGTCTTTCCGGCGGGCATCTCGTGTTTAGTTTCGGCATCGACACATTTCCAGAACAAACTTTGGCAATGAATAGCAGGAACTGCGTGCTCTATCTAGTATTTTTTTAAAACTGGGCCGGCCTTCAACATTGTCTGCCCCCATTTCTTCAATATAAACATGTGCCCCAAAACGATTAATCAAAAAGTAATTAGTGAATTTGCGTTAGTTAATCATATTTTAGTCCCCTTCTCTCTTGAACGTCATGTCGGCTTGGCTGTGTAACTCTCTTGCACAGATCGCATTGTGTAGCTTTCACGACTTTTCTTTAAAAAAATATGTACTTGATAAAAAGAAAAAAAGAAAAGCTGTAGTATAGTCAGAGGGAATCATTTGGCTAAGAGACATCTTAAAGAAAGCATGCAGGCTGGACTCACTGTTCCCGATGACTAAAGTGAGCTGGTTTGTTATAGCAGTTTCACAAAAGAAGGGCTGAGTTTGGACACAGGCACTCTCAGTTGTGGCCTGATCTTTACCCTACAATGCATGGTCTATCTGATATGATATACTCATGTAAAAAGCGCCTTCCAAGAATTCAGAGCAGAAAGGCAACGCGAATGCATGCTCTCACATCCGATATATGTTTTGTGCCAGCTGTCTAGAAAATATTCCTTCTGATGGAGTAATTTGTATTCCAGACGATCAGATGCACGGCTTGCTGACATCGGCAATAATTTCAGGAAAGCCCAATTTCCAGGCGGCGCTTCAAACTTGCAGGTTGTGGACCCCTCATGTTTGAAAACTGCGAGGAATTAGCTGCGGCCCTGTCTTCGAACAAAGACAAAAATGGACTTCGCCTCACCCACAACCCGCGAGGCAACAATGCATCGTATTTCAAATAAACTACATAAAGTATTTCCTAATTTTTGAGTTTACAAATTGTATACATTTTTTAATCGTTTTTGAGAGTCATGTATTATAGAAACAAGCATTTCTAAATGATTTTATGTAAAGATACGAAGTCATGCATTGTAGGGTTGAGCTGTGACCTTTGCTTCGTTTTCATCGACGCCACCGCAGAGAAGACCGGTCCGCATTTTTCAAACACCCGAGCCATTTCGCTGTCCCTTGCAAAATCTTTCGCAACCTTTCGGGGTCGCAACACGCAGTTTGGGAAACAATGAACTATAGGGATCTTTGCGATATCTTGAAATTTCACATAACGCGAAACAAATTTTATTTTTGCAACCTATTTAAATTGAAATGAGTTCATTAAACGGCTCCTGTAGAGTTACGACAATAAGACCAAATCTTCAGAAATGACGTAATTTGCTTCGACCGATAAAAAGAAAAAAAAAAGACCGAGATTCCCGTGGTGGGTGAGTCGCTTTGATTTATAAGAACTATCTTTCCTATATTTTGATGTCCGAGTGTTTACTTACCGAGAGTCTGTGGTGTCAAGTAAAGTACGGGGGCATTCTTTTATAATTTGCGGAGTTTATAGAGAACCTGATTCTTCACCACAGTTCTTAGAGAATATTCATGATTATTTACAAGATAACGTTACCGATAGGTCTAAAATAATACTTACTGATCATTTTAACCTTCCTAGTTTTGGATGGGATCAACTGGATCCTTGTGGCGACAGATGGGAAAAGCGGCGAATCATCACTTGATATTGCAGTTTCTAACAATCTATCATAGGTGGTTTGAGAGTTTACTAGAATTACTGGTTCATCCAGTTCCATACTAGATTTAATTTTTGTGTCAGATCCTTAAAACAAAGTATGAGGTGGTTATTTAAGATGGATTTTCACATCACAAGTTGGTGTTGCTACCCTGCAAGGTTACCGTTCAATCACAAAACGCAAACTGCCTGACTACTCAAGTGTACGATTACAATAGAGCTAACGACGTCAGCATTTGGATAATTTAGAAATAAACTTTTATCCTCTCGTAGATATAGAATACGTGAATCAGTGATGAAATCAATTAAAAAAGTTATTACACTACTGTCTTGATAGATTTCCTTCCAAAAAAAAAAAAGTGAAACGCGTGGCAAAGCCAAATCCGTAGAATAGCACGTCAACGCAAGAAAAGGCCACGTAATAAAAATACAATCTAAGAGCTACCGCATATTCTTAAAGATAAAATGGAAACTGCAAAGCAACGATATTTCACTGAGGTTATGCCTGAATTTATAAGAACATCACCTCGTAGGTTTTGGCGTCACCTCGCGCCATCGAGGGACAGTGTGCAGTACGTGGCACATAACGACCGCGTCATTACTGATCCAGGTGAAATGGCGAATTTGTTTAGAGGCATTCTTTCAGTCGGTTTTCTTAGAGAATTGTAACGCCCCTAAAATGCTGGTGAATTTAGCCACGAGTTGCTCTCGATTATGCCAGACTTGCAGGTTACGGAAGAGGGTATTTTTGCGCTGCTATTAGATAGGGACATAAACGAAAAAATCAGTTGGTCCAGCCGAAATACCCAACGCCTTCCTAAAGCGCCACGCGGAGTGGGTTTCTAAATATCTATTTATTATTTTCAGTGCTAGTTTAGAAAAATACGGAGTACCATTAGATTGGTTATGAGCGAGGGTCGTGTCGGTTTACAAATCTGAAGATAAACATTCAGTTGAACATTATTGGCCCATTTCGCTCACCTGTGCATGTTGCAAACTACTAGAGCATATTGTTTCAAAAAGTTGTTGAAGTTTTTAGAACACTCCAATGCCCTTTTTTCAAACCAGCAGGGGGTTCGAAAGTTCCTGTCCACTGTGACCCAGTTCACTGAAACATTGCATGACTTCACCACGTCTGTGAATAGTAGAGGGCAGATCGATGCAATATGCCTAGATATGTTGAAAGCTTTCGACCGAGTACCCCATTTTGAGCTGATAAATAAATTACTTGAATCTAGAGATAAATCAAAAAGTTGTCGTGTGGATCAAGGCCTACCTTACAAATAGAAAACAATTTGTAGGAATAAGTAAATCAAACTCAGATTATGTCAGCGTTCACTCGGGCGTTCAGCAGGGGTCTGTTTTGGAGCCCGTTTTATTCTTGTACTATATAAACGATATAGCAGAAAAGGTAGGACCCTCTGTCACGGTGCGCCTGTTCGCAGATGACTGCTTGCTGTATTTGGTTATTTCTTACCACGATGATCAGGTCCGGCTAAATTCGGCACTATAGACGGTAGAAACCTGGTGTAAGGAGTCAGTAATGAAAATTAACTCAACTAAAACTATATATTCTGCTATAACTAATAAAAAGAAAAACAATCTTCCATTCGTATACAAACCTGAAAACCACCCCTTAGTTCAGGTTCACGAGTTTAAATATCTTAGCCTTACCATATCATCGGACTTAAACTGGAAAACGCACGTTCGCAATGTGTGCTCTACTGCTAGGAGGAAACTCTCATTATCTCAAGCGCAATCTCAAGCTCGCTGCCCCCGAAACAAGACAAACTGCTTATAAGGCACTAATACAGCCGATTCTCAGAATACGCTTGTCTAATTTGGGATCCTTTGAGAACCTATCAAATAACTAAACTTGAAAACATACAAAGAATGGCAGCCAGATTTATACTGTCGAGATATCAAAGAAGAGAATCGGTGAAGAAATGCTTAACGACCTAAACCTTCCACAGCTCTAGGACCGTAGGAAAATAGCTCGCCTAAAATTCTATATGTGCTAACAAATGGTCTTTTTAATTTTAATACTGACCCTTACATAGTTGCTCGGCAAAGCAGGCCCCTCAGAGGCAACCACTTAAACCAATACCAGCTAGATACGGCAAATAATGATACATACAAGTACTCCCTTTTTCCAAGAACTCTATCAGACTGGAACAACCTACCTCAAGAATTAACAACAGCAAATACACTAATTTTCTTTGACAAAGGCCCATTGAACCTTTTTGATAAAAATGAACCCGTCACTAGTATTTCTTATTTACGTAAAATCATTAGATTCTTTTTTTTCTGTGTGATGATAATGTGTGCATCCTTGTATTGTGACTTCATGACAATTTATGAATTCAGTGTCGAGCGCTGTGTATTTCTATAAATGTATCAAACATCTGTCCTACTTTCTTTCCTTTTTTTTTCGCGTGTGTGTAGGGACATTTTTCGTGTATTCACGAATGTTTTTACGTGTATGTTTTCAACTGTAGTTACCATAGCGTCCGTGTTTTGTTTACTTTATCAATTATATTATTATGCTTTGTACACTCCTGTAACATCCTTAACGAGCTAACAGTATACAAAAAAATAGCCGCCGGCTGTTGGCACTAAAGCGTTTTGCGATGCTTCGAGGACAGTCAGAACGGAACGAAAGTATTCATCTCCGTGAAAGGGCTTCTCCTCCATATGACAACTGCCACTTCGAAGCACACGTTTCGGGGCAATTTGGATTGAGTGCGCTCATACGTATTGTTCTCCGTTGTTCACTGAAAAGCTGACAGGGCTTTGAACCAGTCACAGGTCGGTCTTGCACCACGTGATCACATTTCCTGCCCATACTTTCGCGGAGAGAGTTGGGTCAGGCCATAAAAGGGAGTTTATTCATTGATCCGGCGAGAACGAAGCTTCCACTGCACTATCATCTTAGCTGTGAATAAAGTGGAAACACACGTGCCGAGAGCTATTCGAAAGTTAATTCGCAGACGCTCGAAACAGTGTAAAAAACAAGAGTATAACCGATCCAAAAATGTTATTCTTTGTGGAGCTCCGCATTTCTGGTTGCGGGGGAAAACTCTCCGACGTATTATCTAATTGCTAAATCGTGTTCAGCGCAAAGATCTAAGACTAACGATTCCACCTTAGATTTGCGTGCCCATGATTTGTTGTTGGTTTTACATGGTAGTCGGGTGAATCAACTCACACATCATTTGCAGAAAAAGAAATAAAAAAAATAACATTGTAATTTGTTTTGCGTGCGACGTTCTCTTTAGGCCAGTTACAATGACCTTCTTATAAAGTTCAGCTACCTTATATTTTATAATAATCCTAGCTGGAGGACATTACACAAGGCTGGAATCAACGTAACATTGCAAATCAACAAAAATAAATGTACTTCATTAAGAAATCGAGCTCAAGCACAGGAAACACTAATACAAATAATAATAAATCAAACAATCTTATTTTCCGGAAAATAAACCAAAATAAGATGGGAATGTCTACGAGAATATATATGGAACAACGCTCTGTAGCAGGACATTTTCTTCACATTTTACAGGTGGAAAAACAAGTTGTGAAATGCGGCAGTATGTCCAGAGTTACGTTACACGTTCATAGAGTTGATTAGGCTACGAGAGGACTGTGAAGCACGACACAGCTAGAGTGCTCTCCAACCTAAACTTCCTCGCGCGGTCATCCAACTATTATGAATTTATAAAGACGGCAAAGACGTGACATTTTACGATGCTTGGATTATCTATAGTCAGGCTCAATGAGTATCTCAGTGCCTCATGTTTTCAGTTTGCGCGTATCTGAACAAGAGATAGGGGACAGCACACCTATGAGTAGCTTCAAGCTTGGTGATAAGTAATAAAACTTTGGTTGGGGCTAGTTGGTTCATATCGATTAAAAGGTTAAAAGGCGCGAATAAACAGGACGAAAAAAGACACACGTACGACACGCACCTGCCAGTGTCGTACGTGTGTCTTTTTTCGTCCTGTTTGTTTGCGCCTTTTAACCTTTTAATTGGTGATAAGGTACGAAAGGGGGGGATGATAGCAGATAGCAGGTTAATCAAGCCTTGGATGCGCTTTCATATAATTTTTTGATTATGTTTGAGACGATTTAAGTCTAGACAACTCACGCTCTGCGCAGAGGTAAATTCCGACGTTGAACGATACGGCTAATGGAAAACTGTGAGTGTAATGTAATACAGCCAATGGAGTACTGTGAAATGTAATACGGTCAATAGAGTACTGTGAGTGTAGTACATGTCAAGAAAAAACCAACGTAAACAAGATAATTTGCGACGCAAAAATAGGAAGAGATGGGTTAGCTTTCGTGCACCACGCACTGGCGGCACGTTGATAACGAGAAGAAACCTGACACGCACCCGATTTTGGGCAGCTTCAAAGACACAAGCGTTGTGGGACCGGGATCCCAGACTACTGCACCGTATTTCAATTTTAAACATACTGGTATCATGTGTAAGAGTAATTTTATTGAGGGTCTAATGCAACTGTTTAGAAGTATTTGAGCATAGAGTTAGCGTTAACAGTGATGGGATCATGTGATCAGTGTGAGCTTGCCATTATATGTAGGGTTCCGTGTTTTCGGGTAAACCCGAAAAACTCCGTAAAACACACGCCGATAAAATATTGGGCAATTCGGATTTATCCGATAGATCTCAGAATTTTGATGTGTCAATTCCCCCACTCCCCAAATAAACCTAAAGGTATAAAGACGGTATTTTACAATTAAGTTTAATCAGCGCACAGGGTCAATGATCCCGGGAAAGTGCCACCACAGTTATCTTTCAAATGTCGTATCATTGACAAAAGGGGTCTTACCGCTTATCTCGTGAAGGTTCAGGACGACATGTCATTGCACTTTTGGGTCACGAAAAAAGCCGCTGCATTGGTTTCCAGTTTGGGCCATACTATTTGTGTTTTAAGAGCAAGGAGAGGCTGTGTTTTTGTAACAGTTAAAGCTATGGAACATAGAGATTGCATAAAATTGGAAGAGGGGCAGTTGAAACTTCCCTATTACATTGTTTACCACTGCACCTCGCACGGCCGCGGGGTAGCATGAAATAGGATAGGATGATTACGTGCTTCCCAGTGACTACCTTTAGGAGTTCATTTTTAAGGTATCGACGTTTATTGAAGCCACACATGTGTGCAACTTTTGCCGTGGGACAAATTAGTAGTGCCGATGGCAATAGCACCAACACCGAATCCAGCTGAAGAAATATTAATTTATATAAGCGCGTTTTATATTTCTATATCTAGCACATGTTAACAGCCGGATATTATTTATTTATTGTTTATAGGAAATACTGCGAAATTAAGCTCCGAATTTCGGAGATTTTGGTATAAAACAAAAATAAACTCCTATAAACTCCGAATTTTTAGAAAAAAAGTAAACTCCGAAAAACACGCTCCAAATTTGCCGAAAAATAAACTCCGAAAATACGGAATCCTAATTATATGTTAAATATCATATGAATACAAACATATTTGTAGTGATTCACACAATGCAGGGAAAGGTACCGAGATAGTATGGCAATGGCGGAAAGTTACATCAGGACGGCCGCATTATTTTTCATATGAGAGTGGATCCATGCATTACGTATTACGCCATTCCATAACTGTACTTAAATATGTGATGAACAGCGTCAGATTCTCTCGTAACTTTCGGATAGATAACGCAATTCTCCGCAATATAAAAATTGCTAACAGAAGATGAGAGGTTCTGCCGTAAATTATTAATATGAACAAGAAATAACGATGTTCCTGAGACGGTCCCTTGAGGGGAACTGAGGCGGCATAACTCTGGGGAGAATTAGATTCATTTGTTGTAACAAACTGATGCCGATTATTTAGAAACATTTAATGAGGGGTTACACAATTGGGTCAAGGTCAAGCTTGCCAAGTTTAAAAAGTACAAATGTGTGGCAAGTTGTAATCCTTGTAAACTTTGATGTAGAAATCAAGAATTATTTTTAACGAAGCTGTAGGATCCTTGGTACAGGGTAGAAAGATCTTTAGTGAGGGACAGCAAGTGAGTTTCACAAAAAATAGGTACAAACGTCGTCTAAAAAAAGATTTAGTAACAAAACAAAAACAAGGTGGAGTAAATGATATGCTTCCCATTTTTACAGGATGAAAAATTAGAAGGATCGACCGGAAATTATGAAATTTATGTTTATATAGAGCGGAACCACATCCATAACTTTTCAGTCATCAGGAAAAGTACCGAAGATGAAGAATTGTTCAAGAATTTGGTATACATTGTAGCGACTGGCAACAAGGCGCCGAAGAAAAAGACAAAGAGGCGCGGGAAAGGCGGCTCGTGGTTCCAACAGCTGGTTCGACGGACTCCAGCACCCGCCGACGCAGTTACAAACGTCTCAGATTTCTAATTATGTAAATATTGTAAAATAAATTAGTTGAAGGATCGTAACCCCTTCAAGTGGTGACCCGGACTTCAGCAACAAAGGTAATGTCCCTGCCTGCTACCGAATCCACATCCACCGGCACCCGGTCCCTTTCTCCGGCCGTTGCCGCGGTCAAACTACCTGACTTCTGGACCACCGACGCGGAACTATGGTTCATCACCATTGAATCTATTTTTCGAAAAAAAACCGCATAACAACGCAAATCTCAAAATACGACTACGCCGTTGCGGCCCTCCCGCAGTCCACCGCTAGCATCATACGGGACGTACTCCGAGCGCCTCCAGCTGACAACCCATATGACAAATTAAAAACCGAGTTAACTCGTAGGACAACAGAGTCTGAGCAACGGCGCATTCAGCAGCTCCTGACCGCAGAGGAGCTGGGCGACAGGAAACCTTCCGAGCTCCTCCGCAGAATGCATCAGCTTTTGGGAGACCGCGCCGAAACACTCGACGCGTCCATCTTCAAGGAATTATTCCTTCAACGACTGCCTCAACAAGTCCGCATGATCCTGTGAACATTAGCGGAGCCATTGGAAACCCTCGCCCAGACGGCAGATAAAATCATGGACGTTTCCAATATCGGAATTTCTGCGTTTCACAAAAACGCACCAGCAGCTGCCAAGTCGCAAGCATCTCCCTCTCTGGAGGAGAAGTTTTCTCAGCTCCTTGAATCGAACAGGAGGCTTTCGGAGCAAGTTGACGAATTGGCGAGGAGTTTGCGAGACCTACATTCGCGGCCTTCAAGGTCATCCTCCCCGCACACATCTCGAGCACGTCGGCGTAGCACATCTCGCGGTGCAAACAACAACTAATGCTGGTACCACCAATCATTTGGACACGACACCAGAAAATGCACCCCACCATGTGCGTTTCCGGAAAACACTTCGCCCACTCACTGAAGACGGCCAGTGCAGCGGGAACCGCAATCAGCCGTTTGTTCCATGTCACTGATCGCCAAACAAAAATCCAATACCTTGTGGACACCGGCGCCGAGGTCAGTATCATTCCTCCTACGCTGGAGGATCGTCGGCACCGACAACAAACTCAGCCGCTACAAGCGGTCAATGAATCGGCGATCAAAACGTATGGACAAAGATCACTAACCCTCGATCTCGGCCTCCGGCGCGTGTTCCGCTGGGTATTTCTGGTGGCCGACGTACGCTTTGCGATCATTGGGGCAGATTTTCTCCGTAACTTTGACCTTGTGGTGGATGTCAAGCGTCGACTTCTACTCGACTCAACAACGCACTTCAGCATCCAAGGAGTGCTCTCTAAGGCACCATCACTCAGCACTACCTTGCAACCTCTGCAGACTGCTACTTCATGGCGAAACCTCCTGAAGGAATTCCCAACGTTAACGCAGCCATGCAACACCAAGGTTCCAGTCAAGCACACCATTACTCACTGCATTGACACCCACGGATCTCCAGTTTTCGCCAAGCCGCGACGCCTCGCACCGGACAAGCTCAAGATTGCCAAGGACGAATTCGAGCACATGCTGGAACTCGGATTCATCCGTCCATCATCCAGCGTGTGGTCCAGTGCCCTGCACATGGCACCTAAGAAGTCTGGCGACTGGAGACCGTGTGGGGATTACAGAGCCCTCAGTAAGGTCACTGTACCCGATCGGTACCCAATCCCCCACATTCAAGACTTCGCTGGAATGCTGCACGCATCGACAATCTTCACAAAGATAGACCTTGTGAAGGCGTTTCATCAGATCCCAGTCGACCCATCTGACATTCAGAAAACTGCCATAACCACACCTTTCGGCATGTTTGAGTACGTGCGCATGCCAATTGGCCTGCGAAACGCAGCGCAAACGTTTCAGCGTTTCATGGACCAAGTCACACGTGGGTTGACCTTCTGTTTCACCTATATCGATGACATCTTAGTTTTCAGTAAAAGCCACGAGGAAAATGAACTCCATCTTCGCCAACTGTTCTTCCGCCTCCAGGAATACGGCGTCGTCCTGAACGCCGCTAAGTGCGAATTTGTCGTTACCGAGTTGGATTTATTGGGTCATCGCGTAGACCAACATGGCATCCGTCCTCTACAGGACAAAGTGAACGTCATCCGAGAATTTCCGCAGCCCCAAACAACAAAGAAATTTCGCGAATTTCTAGGACTGGTCAACTTCTACAGGAGATTCATTCCAAACTGTGCAGCCATCCTCCAGCCACTGAACCGATTCCTCACTGGAAATCCCAAGAAATCCATACCACTCGAGTGGAACGAAGCTGCAGTTGAATCGTTCCAAACAATCAAGCACAAGCTTGCTGATGCTACGACGTTGACCCATCAGAAACCTGACGCACCCCTCTCCCTTGTAACTGATGCCTCCGATGGAGCAGTGGGAGCAGTACTCCAGCAGTTTACCGAATCCGGTTGGCAACCCCTTTCATTCTTTTCAAAACAAATGACGCCAACCGAATCACGTTACAGTACGTTCGGGCGCGAGCTTCTAGCCGTTTACCTTGGCGTGAAACACTTTCGCCATTTTCTAGAAGGACGTCAATTTCACATCATGACTGATCATAAGCACCTGACGTACGCCCTTACATCAAACAGCTCCTCATACACACCAAGGGAAATGCGGCAAATGGCCTACATTGCGGAATACACCAGCGATATCCGTTTCATAAAAGGCAAAGAAAATACCGTAGCTGACGCTCTATCTCGGATCGGTCTCAACAACGTCAACAACTCTCAGCCGATCATCAACTTTCAGGAACTGGCTACTGCGCAACGACTTGACCAGGAACTTCTACATCTTCGCTCCTCCTCTACAGCGCTGGTCCTGCAAGACATAGAAATTCCTGAATGCGACAAAACACTTGTTTGCGACACTTCTATGGGCCGTCCTCGACCATACGTGCCGGCACAGTTCCGACGAGCCGTTTTTGATGCCCTCCACTCGCTCTCCCACCCTGGTACACGAGCGTCACATACGACTAGTCTCTGCTCGCTACGTCTGGCCGAGGATGAAAACCGATATTGCATACTTCACACGAACGTGTCAACACTGTCAACGAGCCAAGATCCACCGCCACACTGTCACACCCATAGGTACCTTCCAGTTACCCGACGCTCGATTCAGCAACGTCCATCTCGACATCGTCGGACCATTACCTCCATCTCAAGACTACCGTTACATCCTCACATGCGTAGACCGCTTCACCCGCTGGCCAGAGGCAATGCCCATGAAGGATATGACTGCAGAAACAGTCGCACAGACATTCATCTCCATGTGGATCAGCCGTTTCGGTGTACCAACAACAGTGACAACAGATCGAGGGAGACAATTTGAAAGTCACCTATTTCGCAAGTTGTCAGGCCTCCTCGGTATACACCACATCAAAACAACGGCATACCACCCTTCATCCAATGGTCTCGTGGAGCGATTCCACCGACAAATGAAAGCTGCCATTCGAGCGCATGGCTCATCAAGCTCCTGGACCGAAGTCCTACCACCAGTGCTCTTGGGCATCCGCACCTCCCTGCGTGAAGAACTAAAGTGCAGCGCCGCTGAATTGGTGTACGGCTCTACCCTTCGATTACCTGGCGAATTTTTTCACAGCACCCATAACGCAAGCGACACGGACTGCGAGAGCTACACAAACCGATTAAGGTCACTTCTACAAAATCTGCAACCAACCGCACCCAGAATACAATCACGCAAGGTCTTCGTAAGCCGTGACCTCGAACGTTGCAGTCATGTGTTCGTGCGAAACGACACCGTCAGACGCCCACTACAGTGCCCCTACGATGGACCTTATCCGGTGCTTGAACGAAATGAAAAGACATTCACCCTGGCCATCAGAGGTCGCAAGGAAGTCGTATCGCTAGACCGTATCAAGCCAGCACATCTACCCAACACCTCCTTAGAAGACATTTCAGGAAAGGTTTTTGCTACACTTGCTACAACACCGTCAACACCGCTCGTCTCACCGACCTCCTCGCTAGGGGAGGGAACCTTGTAGCGACTGGCAACAAGGCGCCGAAGAAAAAGACAAAGAGGCGCGTGAAAGGCGGCTCGTGGTTCCAGCTGCTGGTTCGACGGACTCCAGCACCCGCCGGCGCAGTTACAAACGCCTCAGATTTCTAATTATGTAAATATTGTAAAATAAATTAGTTGAAGGATCATAACCCCTTCAACATCAAAATTATAGATGTGATGTGAAAACAAATAGAGGAATACTTATCGAGATTCTCGATTACTTAACTATACTATCATAAATAAAAAGCGAAGCGTTCATAGGCTAAAACTTGTAAGGGCGGTATACTGGAAGACAATAATACACATCAACGGGAAACTAATTCGCAGAAATACCATTAAGCCTTTGGCCCACTGGCTGCACGGAATGGGTCCTCCATCCAAATCCGCATGTGATATGTGTGTTTGTAGCCCCTTTAAGAGCATTCAAGAACTGTTTATTACTCTTTAACAATATAGCGGAAAATTATGACTGAATGTTTTTTGTTTTTATTTTATGGCTTCCGTCATTGCCGTTTTATAAGTTATAGGATTCAGAGGCACAGCAGTAAGATTACCAACGTTCAAGAAAGCCAAAAATCCTAGCAGGCCAAAAAAAATAATATATATTTTTTAAGGGTGACATTGTACCAAAGGACACAGGGTTTAAAGTGATCAACCTGGTGGTAATCAAGTAGGCAGTCATTGAACTAAGTTTACTTGTACACATAATCTCATTGTCACCAACAGAACGCTCATAAAATTGAAAATGAACGTATCAATATAGGCAATAGGTGGAATATGTTTGAATCGTATACGTAAACTAAAGTGTAGCGGAAAGTGGTCAATAATGCCTGGCAAACAAGAAACGAAAACAAAATCCTAAGTATTGGTAAGAATAAGATTTAATACATTGATAGTCATATTAGATCATTCGCGTCGGTTCGGTCACTGTTTGTAATAAACTCAAATGAGAGCAAGGGCTGAGGCAATCTGATTTGCGCAAAGCACTTCAGGTAGTAAAAAAGAGCACTTCGGATTCATCGATGAATTTGATGCGCGAGAAACTTTAAATCACCAAAATGGAACAGGGATGTGAGAGAAAATCTAAAACAAATGGAACTCGGAGAGTTATCTGAATAAAACAAAATCACTCACAGTAGCGTTAGGCGGTCGGCAGCAAGCACACATAAAATACTTTGTAAGCACACTGTAACCGCACAGTAAGAAAAAAAAGCAATAATGTCAGGTTAACGAAAACACAGTGAGGGCGCAGGCGAGCGTGTGTAATTATACCATTATGTTAAAACATCTGAGACTGGGTGTGAAAAACCTTGAAACAACCAAAGGTAGAAGAGACGGGTAAAGAAGTCAGTCGAACGACGTCTCAAACTCAAGCAAATAAGTTTATTCAGTAAACCTCTTATACACACCTTTGAACCAAAGATCGTCACCAACCAACACAACAAACAAAAACAAAAATCCTTTTCGCATTACTATCTTTTATAGACATTTGGCAAAGTTCGTAGGAGAGATAGGAAAGAGAAAAGGATTTGTGTTTTTGCTTGTTGTGTTGCTTGGTGACGACCTTGGCCTCAAAGGTGTATAGACCAACACGCGGCCCTGACGTCATGCCGCTGCGGTGGCGCTTTCGACGGCACCGCGCATGCGCAGATGCTTCAGTTGACGCGAATTCGGCTTCTGCGCTTGCGCAGTGCCCACACCGGTTTGGGAAACAGCCGGCTTGTTTGTAAACAGCGTGTCGGTCTATATATGAGGTTGTACTGAATAAACTTATTAGCTGAATTTGAGAAGTGGTCAGACTGACTTCATTCCCTATCTCTTCCCCTTTTGGTTGTTTCAAGGTTTTTTCACACCCAGCCTCAGGTCACGTATCAATGTTTCTGTGGAAATATTCAATAGCTTTCACCTGCGATTATGACTTCACCAAACCCGCCTAGATCTTCTGTGACATTGATAATAGTTTTATCACTTCTCACATTTTCAGACTTCACTGCCGCGGTCTGTACTCCGAAGTCATATTTCAGTCGAAACTTCAATATGACTCGAAAAATAAATCTATAAATGAAACCAGATCAATACGGTCTCCCTTTCGTAGGCCAGGCAATAGCTCGTTTGTCTTGACCTTTCTTATTCCAGCTACAGATTCACGGGTCAGTAAAAATGAGAGATGACGGCAGCTGTTTATTCGTTAGTGCAGAAATTATCTAAAACTTCGGTGCCGATGATCAGGCTGATGACATATGAGGAATCCATGGAACCGCCAAAAGTTGGTTAGCTGGCTTGCCTAATCAAGTTGTATTGTCTGCTCATGGCAAGATGGTACAGCCCTGGCTAGCTCGCCAAACGTAGTGCGTGCCCAAAAGTGACATCCCAATGGTCGCTAGGGCACGCACACCGCAGCCAGCAAACTCCCTTGAACGCTACCCCCTGGTCCGCTGCAAGGGACATTAAACGAGCGACCGTATTTTGTCAGCCTTTCTGAACCCACCACAGCGATTCTGCGTTACAAAATTTCACACTCCGGTACCACCAGGACTCGTTTAAGGTCGGTCGTGAAAAGTCCTTTAATGTTCCGCTGTGGAATTTGATGTCTATGTGCATCCGGTGCATGGTTGAGACGAAATGGTAGCAAGGTTCGTACGTTTCTTGAAGTTTGCGAGAGGCGTCGTAAAAGAACGAGCCCGGAAGATGTTTGCGAACTACTATCCAGAGAAAGTAACCTTCCTGTTTTACAGCTGCCCTGCGGCCATATCGACGTGGTGCCCCGGTTGAACGCATGTCAGAAAGATTAAAAATTTTTGCGAGGGAAGTATCCATCGCCAACCATAACCTCGCGTCTTGTTGTGCATATTTGAATTGCCGCGGTTTCCACAGGTGACCTCTCTGACTGACAATTGCTTCAACTACGATCGGGATTTGCTGACAAGTTTGTGGTTTGATTCATAATCGCCTGATGCACAAACCACAAATGTGTTATGAAGGTGAGCGGCCGGCCGGAGTCAAAAAAGATAGGTTCACTTGATCAAGCCACCTAATTTAATAGCGATCAGGGTTCGTGCGCGTAGGCCTGCAGCGTGAAGTTATTGCGCACCACTGCCGCAGAGTCGTCATCGCCACAGTATGCTTACTCAAAGCTGCCCAGTATCCATGAGCTCATGAACGCCTCGGCAAATATCTCTTCAGAAACGCACTAAAATCAGGGTATTTTGATCATACGGATAAATTTGGAAGAGGTAGAACGTGAAGACAGTTTTGTGTGTCGCTGGCTTAGTGTGACACGTATACGGTCTCAAGGGAGAACTTGACATCATGGCGTAACGTGACGTTGTTGTGTTGCTTGACGTCATGGGGTCATGGGACGTCGCAGGGCAACGGGACGTTATGGTTTCACGTAAAGCGACGCCAGGATGTCACGTCATATGGTTCCCGTTACCGCATGGAATCGCGTGACATCACAGTGTCGCTTTGTGGTGTCACGTGATGGCTGTCCGCTGATGATCTCACGAGAATACTGCCCGCAAAAATCAGCGGAACGTAATTAAGTTAGATTCGGCATCTTGCTTGATTGGGCCGCACTGTGAAATAACCCCTCTACACTAATTTCATTTTCGCACAAAATTTAGCGGGTAGTATACGTCATACTGTTGCATAACACTTTCATCACACCTCTGAGTTACACTTCAGTTGCAATTTTTTTAAACAAATAATTAAATTTAAGTTATACACTCATTATGCGCAATATTATGTAAAATATGTGGTGCTTAGCTTAGGGCAATTTTTAGTTTTTGTGTTTTCAGACACCTACAGCCATTAGATTATCATAAAATTGGCGTCCCCTGCAAGCTTAGCCCCCAGAACGTAATGATAATGAAGCTAAACGATAATAAGTTCAGCGGATAGTTTTTCAAGTGGTGTTAATGCACGACCTATTGCCGACATCCTTTGAACCGCGTTAATTTAATATTCAATTCATTATTTCCTTTAAATCGCCCGCAAGGGCTTTACATAGAGAAAAACGAGCATGAGAATACATGTTACGTACCTATCACTATCCCGAACGGAAAACAACTAAACCGGCTTGAGTTCACTAGCGATATACGACCACGCCTATGAAGATTACTGCGCCTATACCATAGTATATACAAGATGCTTTAACGAGCATTTAAATATAATTTATGTAAATGACACACACAAAAAAAAAAGTTTGCAACATTTTGAAGCAACCGAAGACTGAGGAATGCGAAAGTTGACACAAAAAGAAGGCGAACACCTGAAACACAGCTGTGTTTGAGAGCCTCCTCCTTCTCTTCTCTTAGTGTTAACTTCCATATTCCTCAGCCTCGGGTTGCTTCAAAATGTTCAGTATACACCAGCTCAATTGCGTCCTCCCGTTCTTTACGTTCCTTCGGTATTACGTTGCCCACCGCTGTAAATGTCAAGGTATGAAAAAGAAAGAAAATATAATTAGCCAACTATTTATATAATATATACTAATCATCATTTTAAATATTCGTCTTAACTTGAACAATGTAATTAAACATTTGTTTTAAGTCTTTTAACTATCCTAAAACAATCAGTAGAAGTCAGAAAACCAAATCTTTGTCCAAGCTTTTCAATGGCTAAGTTAGACTGACTAGAGTCCGCCAACATAAAAAAACAGACTTTTCCCAAACATCTGGTAGACAAGCAGGGGCGTTAAAGTTGGGGAGCTGTGTAAATTTGCCATGCAATTAAAAAAGAAAACTAAATGTATAAAAAGAACATACCAAGGATCATGCTGATCAAACGGATATAGAGTGGCGTACAGTCTGCTGAAATGAGAGCTGGCCCAGCCGATCGGCAGCTAAAAGGTTGAGTAAAATGCAGCATCGGGCGCCTCCGGCATGCAAACCTATGAAAGCGACTGCCACACCGCGACAATGGGAAATGCGGGAGTTCATTCCGACCTATTTTTAGCTGCGTATTGACGCATTCGGTGTCTCCCGCGTTGGTATTTCTGCCGTCTCCACCTGAACGTCACCGGTCCAGCTCATATTGCCCCAAACTGTACAAAAGCGCTAACACTTGACAGGCGGCATTGTGTCATTTCTGGTGCGAACTGTTTTATTGGAGTGGAGTAAAGGGAGTTGTTTCCATTAAACTTCGGTCGGCTGTATTTGAATCAGATTATAATCATTGAGAGCCGAAGTAGAAGAATCTAACGAAGAGCAGACGACGAAAGAGCGAGAAAGGAGGCGCGCGCGCGATCTCGAGAACGCGAGGTTCAGTGTGGCAAAATGGAGGCCAATCATCATCATCCTTCATCATCATTTATTATCCTTGAAGGCCCTTACGGGCATTACACAAGGGAGTAGTGCATTTGTTGTTTTTTTTTCTTTATCGAACACTTCAGCACACAATTTTAACACAATAGAAGAGGGAACTAGTCGGTTAAAGCAGAAATGAAAGTGGTTACAGAGGCGGCAAATTTATGTGTGTCAGTTATGGCAACAATGTCATTTGGTAGTATGTTCCAATCGTTTATTGCCAAAGGTAAAGTTGAATTACTGTATGTAGTAGTTCACGAAAAAATGGGCCGCAACTTGCAGGAGTGGTCAAAGCGGGGGAAAATCTGCCAATGTGACCTACTTGCGTTGGGGCGACGGAGGGCGTTGCTAGATTACATTCATTTTAGTTCAAATCCTTTCTTCTACAATGGGATCTTTTCAGTGTTTCTCCCCCGTTGACCCAGTGTCCTCTTATATTAAATCAATCGCCATATCTGCGCGTAAGGCACGAATCTGTTCTTTCGCCATCAAACATCGTGTGGTGCCTGACAACATCCGGGGGTTGCTCTGCTGCGCTCAACCATCATCGGGACATTCCGAGAGACTGTGCTGGTTCGTTCGCTCCGAGAGGCGTAGGAAAGTCTTGGTCTTTCGAAACTGTCTGAAAATGCTTCTTAAGTCTTATCACTATACTCATGAGAATGAGTAATTAATAATATATATCTGTTTTAAAATGAACAACACGTCAGAGGCTAATTCTGTAGTTAGTTTAACATTCCTTTAATTGAAACTTAAAAAACCCATGACATGTTTCTTCTCCTTCACAACCTTTCCATTAAACGTCAGTTGTGAGTTCAGCGCTTCTCCTGTCTGCGCCTTTTACTTGTCCTTCTACTTTGCGCTGCAGTGTGTATTAGTCAAGAGTCATCTGCTCCGAAACCAACCAACTTCGGATGAACGTCCACTGCAGCAACACATCCGTCTGCTAGAACAGCAAGAACTTTGTGAACAGTTCATGAGACAACCATACGCTCAGTTTAGCCGCTAATTTGTGACGGTGCTAATGCCAGGGCACAATGCGATATTTTTGAGCGGAAACGGCCAATTACACGGCTGCGATCGCCGGCGATCGCCAACGGTCATGGTGCTACAAGGCGAAACAAATCGAGCGGAAACGGATGTTGCGGTACATTTGTTGTAGAAGTAGAATTGAAACTCATAAATTTGTGATTATGTATTTTTTATTCTTCATATCTTCTCGTTCTGTACGGAATCGCTGAAGTTCATTTGCCGTTAAAAGAATAAGAAGCCTAAACTACCTTTTTGTCTCGGAGGACTGTGTTGCTGGGGGGGGCAATGAGGCTCAGTGGCGTCGACCATGGAGTATAATCGCGTGCCTTGCTCCGGCGCCCTTATTGGGTCGGGGGGGGGGGGGGGGGGGGCGTCTACATTTCGCCAGATTATGGTTACACGGACTACAGCAGACGACAGCCGGTTCCCTCCGGGCCTCGCGCCTTGCATTTGGCGTGGTAACACGAATGCTCCCATGACGGCGGGTCACGTGCCTCGCTCCGACGCTCTTATTGGGTCGGTGCCCTACTCTCAAGTGCGCCAAGCTAATCGGTTGTGGTGAGGCGCCCGCGTGATTGTTCCGTCTCTTATGATCCCTAGTCTGTTTTCTAGCTCCTCGAGTGATAACTTTAGGCCATTACCACTGCTTCTCACGCCTTTAAAGTATTTCGGAAAATTACCGATTTCGGGAATTTCGATGACGCTTAGCAAGTTTCTAATTGGAACCTCATGTCTATATTTACTAATTAAAAAGTTAGTCGTTTTTAATTGTTAGCAAACTAAGTAGTAAGTATCGCGCACTTTCTGACGCCCGCCAGCACGCGTATTGCGGTCCCGAAAAATTATTTCTTTACCTCGAATACAGTAATTTTAGGAAGTTCTTTCACCCTTACTTTAAACACCATATATATATATATGTCAAAAGAAAGGGGAGAGAGTGATTATTAAATTTATTTTGTCAAAGTTAGGGGAAGGGAGGGGAAAGTGAGGCTGGCCAAAAATTGGGCAAGGAGCGGGGATCAAACCCGCAAGCTTCGCTTATCCGGGGCGATGCCTTAGCCGATTACGCCATCCCGGCCACTGGTTTCGGCGGACTCAACGTTTGACCGGCTATCTGTTTTACTGTTAGTTTCGAAATCGGTTGACTGGGTAGACGACAGCCGTTGCTGATTTAAGGCCCATTATAGTTCCCAATTGCAGCAGTTACGTGGCACGTCATTTCATCTTGCAAATGTCGAAAAGAGCACGTCTTCTAAAGGTATTTAGGAAACCACCCTTCCCCATGGGGAGAGGTTGCACCGTATAAACATTGGGAATGAGGGAAGATTGACAAGTGTAGCCGCTGTAATATTGTAAGCGAAGAGGGAAGAGAGGGATTATTAAATTTATTTCATCTAGGTTAGGGAAGGGAAGGGGAATGAAAGCCGGCGAAAAATTGCGTGAGGAGCGAGGATCGAACCCGCAACCTTCGCTTATCGAGGTTACGCCTTAACCAATTGGACCACGCGTATTGCGGTCCCGAGAAAATTATCCGTTTACATAGTCTAATCTCCTAAGGCTGCGCCCCGGATAGGGGAAGTAGCGGGTTCGATCCCCGCTACTGTGCCCAGTTTTTCGCCGGCTCTCCTTCCCCTTCTCTTCCACTAACTTTGTTGAAATAATTTTAATAATCACTCTTTCCCCTTTTCGTTTACATTATTACCACAGCTGCACTTGTCAATCTTCCCTCACTCCCAATGTTCATACGGTGCAGCCTCTCCCCATGGGGAGGAGTGGTTTCCTAATGCCCGAGTTCCACTAGAGCAACAGACAGAAACAAACGAATACGAGGAGCCTTAAACCAGAGTCTTTCGCGATTTGACAGGCTTTGTAGAATAAAAGAGGCTCTGCTCAAACGCGAGCATCATGCACGCGAGGGTATCTTTGGCAGGATTGCAATCACTCGTGCTTACTTCACTATCACCGAACGACTAAACTCTTGCAAAAAGGTACCATCGCGAGCATGCTGCGTGTGTTTGAGGCTTGTCGCTGTCGTTTGTTTTTGTTTGTCGCTCTGGTGGGACTCGGGCATAAATAAGTTGGAAGATGGGATGTTTTGACATTTGCAAGCTGAAATGACGTGCGACGTCACTGCCACAACTCTGAAATAGATAGGCCTTAAATCAGCAACGGCTGTCGTCTACCCAGTTAACCGAATTCGAAACCAACAGTAAAACAAAAAGCCGGTCAAAAATTTAGTCCGCCGAAACCAGTGGCCGGGATGGTCTACTCGGTTTAGGCGTCGCCCCGGATAAGCGAAGGTTGCGGACTAGATCCCTACTGTATGTCGTCTTTCCTCTTGTGTGTATGTCGTGTGAGCAACGACATACACGCGGTTCTCTTGCGTGTATGCCGTCGTTTCCCTCACGGGGACTCAACTTCTGCCTCACAACAAGACGATATGACGATTTTTAACGCAATAGCTTTAAAAAGCTCGTGTTAGCAGAAAATCCGCCTTTGGCGTAATGCAAGCTCAGTGAGTCGCTCATGCAAAAGAACAAATTGCAGGTGTGTCAACAGGTGACACCTAAAAACACGGTAGAGAGTACGAATTCCAATTTCAACTAAGTACATAATTCGCGGAAAGATAAGCTGCCACGCAAGTGATGTGATATACCTCCTGACATGGCACCTGCGGTAAGCAGTACGTGGACCAGACCAGCACACTTTTCGATTGAGATTTAATGATCACAGATCACATGTAAAAGCCTTTCGCAAACTTCTCGTTCAAAACATGCGGCTTTACCCAAACACACATTTGACAAACTGGATGTTACATTTTTAGAATATAATTTCAAAAGCAACCGTGATCGCGAACAAATATAATCGTATCTTATTTTTAAAAAAAGTTATTTCAATCCGGGCCGTGATTAACGAAAGATCCCGGTATAATGTCATCTATGCAAGAAGTAATCACAGTCGACCCACCTGTAACGAAGTGAGTATAGCTAATTTAATCCTATCAGTTCACCCCTTGCCTTTTCACGTGTACCTTTCTGCAATACCCTTCGGCGGCTTAGTGTCGACGGCTCAACGAGCCATGACCTTCGACAGGCCTTTGCCACTTACAGGCTTAGTTGCTCCTGTTTGAATGTTCTACTGTTGTCTACTTTCCTCACTGTGTCTGTTTTTTTTTTCCAGGTAGGGATATTATTTCTGAGCGTTGGCCGAGCTTAATGCGGTTTCGTCGACTATCTTTGTTGTGGACTTTGGCAGTTTGACACGTGATGTGACAGCTGACATGGCCCAGTTGTGTAAACCAAGAGCAGCTCTCTAACCGATTTTGGCAACCAGTCTCGAAGAAGACCTGTGTCAGGCCGAAACATCGACTCATTACATGCCTTATAACAATACCAACGCCTCGAAGTGCGACTTCATTACATTATATATATATATATATATATATATATATATATATATATATATATATATATATATATATATAAGGGTGTCACAAAAGAAAATTTACACGGTCTTTTTTACCGCAAAAATAAACTAGGCATTGCAGAACGCTCATTCTCCGCCCAAAGAGTTATAAGTGATTTTTGAAAATTTCAATGGGAAAATGGAGCCCATTTTGCCCGTTTTCGGTTTCTGGTGCTATAGAACCCCATGTGTTCAGAAAACTCCGTCGGCCGCCACTTTCCCATTGAAATTTTCAGAAAATCACTTTAGCTTTTGATTAAGTTATCGGATCGGGCTGAAACTTCTGGCATCTGGTTGTGACCTCTAGGGCTACCTTTGGGCGAAGAACTGAGGCGTTGCCTGGTTATTTTTTGCGGTAAAAAAGACCGTGTAAATTTTCTTTTGACACCCTGTATATGTCACGTCAAATGATGGGGTGATTTAACGAGAAATGATTAGATACAAGATGGGTAGTAGTGGTGACGTTCGTCCGGGAACGGTCCGAGCTCTATGAATGCCCGTTGAGCGCGCGCTCTCCGCGGTGCCACCTCTTCTTCCTAAAGGGCCTACCACTAGCGGAAAACGCGCGCGGCGCGCGATCGCGTTGAAAATAGGGTGCCTAAATGTCTGTCTGTCTCAGGGTGAAGACATCCATTGTTGCACTGAATGCTAGCGCGCGACGTCTTCGTACTCGGTGCGTGACTTGGGCAGCTAAAATGGCGTCTCTGCATTAGCCAGCTTCACTGCAGCTCGACACCGGATTGCACGTACTTCGAAATGCATAAAAAACGATTGGGCGTAAAAATGGCTGAGATGTCACCACTCAAGCAAAAGTCGCGCGTGTGTATGAAGGCACTCTAGTTGAAAACGCGTTCCGCAAAATCGGTTGAGCGCGTGAAATCATGCGTTCGCTCGAATGCTTCAAGAGTGCGCGAGGCCTCCTGTGCTGTCACGTGACATTCGCCGCGATCGGCGTGCCAGGCGCGTTTTCTCGCTAGTGTGGGCTAGAGTTCCTTCATACAAGCGCGGCTTTTGCTTGAGTGGTGACATCTCAGCCATTTTTACGCCCAATCGTTTTTTATGCATTTTGATGTGCGCGCAATCCGGTGTCACTCAGCACCGGCGCGTAGCTTCGGCTGATGCATAGACGCCATTTTAGCGCCCAGGTCACGCACCGAGTTCGCAGAGCGTCACGCGTGACACGTTCAGTGCAACAATGGATGTCTTCACCTGAGACAGACAGACATGTATGCACCCTAGTGTGGGCGGCCCTTAACAATATTCCCCGTCGGTGCAGGCACCGGTTATCTGGTGCGTTTGAGAGGCCTGCGTATCGCGACAAAGTAGGGCTTCACACGGCTTATGTGAACCACGTCACACGATCCTGAACGATGATCACGGGGCGAGGTAACAGCACTACTTCTAGTTGTATAAAGAAGAGATTGACGGATGACACGGAACGGGTCGACGAATTGCTTGAGAAGTTTTTTAGGTGCGGAGCATCTCTTGCTCAGGTCTATGTCCCGCGGCGTCGGCGTCGTAGATCCGCACTCAAACCATGCACGCGCAACTCTCCTCCTTCCCTCTCTCCAACAGCTGCGCGTTACTCTCTCCGCTCTCTGTCTCTCTACCAGCTGCGTGCACTGCGCGTGCGTTCGCTTCTTCCTCACACCGCGCGCGCACGCGCACTCTCGCTCTCTAGTCTCCTCTCCTTCAAGTGTGAAAAAAAATAAACGGCGAGCGGCGAGCGTTCCAAGTTTCTCTGCCGCGAGCCGCGACGAGAGGCTCGCGTAGGGAGTACCGCTAGGGAAGTCGGTGGCGTCATCTCTCGACGTCGGCACGCAACTGACTCTTTCCTCGGAACCAACACGATGCTCCGCATCACCCCATTGTTCCTTTCGGGAAGATGGTGTAATGTTTCATACTTGCTGGGTGCGCGCAAGGGAGTCAAAGAAGAAAACGTAGTCGCCTAGTGTCGTAGGTAGTAGGCGGATGGCAAGCATCGTAACAGCAGCTCTGGTGCTGCTGCGGTTCTTGGGTGTGTATACGGAGTGCAGTAGGCGAGCGTCCTCTTGCTCTGGATGTGATATCTGCTGCGGACGGTTGAACCAAGGTGTCAGGCTTATTTTGACAGAATGCGCCGCAAGACAAGGACAGAGTAAGAAGACAACACGAAGTGCTACTTGCAACTGAATGCTTATTGAAACAACACACTATTTATATACCCAATCGGACTTCTGAACCAAGGATTCCAATTCCTTGTCAGTTAGATGCACTGACGGGGCACTAATGCATTAGTCATCCCCTGCATTCTGATGTTAAATGACTCGAACATCTCTCTGACATTTTAATTTCTAGCTTTCCCAGAATTTTCGTTTTTTCCAGTTCCGGGTGCAGGCGCATCTGTCGCAATGAATGGCTAAATTGCCCGAGGGGAACTCCTTAGTAATAGCGCGTGCTCTCTTGCTCTTTCATTAACGCATCTGCCCGTTTGGCCCACGTACCGTTTCCCGCATGTCATTGGAATTTCGTATACGACCGAAGATGCGCATTCTGCTGAATTTCCTAGAGTGTTTCTTTCTGCGAACGTCACCTCCGTCTGTTTGTTGTTGGTTCTTTGGCACAGGCTGGACAGCCCTTCCAGGGCCGAAAACACAACCGGCACAATCAAGGTGCTGCCGCCACTTCTTTAGGTTGTGCGAGACTTTGTGGAGATACGGTATAACAGCGGGTCTCACTCTCCTCCTGGGTTCCTGTGCTTCCCCTTCTCTTTTTTTTTTTTCAGGCGTGTAGGCGTGTCAGGCGTGTAGGCCAAAATGGTGTCAAGAGGTGTGAAGGGTTTGCGGGCATAGAGGAGGTAGTATGGAGAGTACCTGGTTGTAGACTGCCATGCCGTATCATATGCATACGTTACGTAGAGAAGAATGATGTCCCAGTTGGTGTGATGGTCGGCAACATAAATTGAAACCATGTCAGCAAGCGTGTGGTTCAAGCGCTCGGTCAGTCCATTTGTTTGGGGATGGAAGGCGCTTGTGACTTTGTGGACCGTGGAAGAAAGCCGCAAGACGTCTTCGAGGACTTGAGAGAGAAAGGGAGTGCCACGATCACTAATTATAATTTGGGGAGCTCCATGACGCAAGAGAATGGAGTGCAGAAAAAGATTTGCAACTTCATTGGCGTTTGCGGCGGGTACATAAGTTGTCTTAGCATAGCGTGTCAAATGATCGATAGCTACACGATCCACTCGTTCCCGCTTGTCGACAGAGGAAAATGACCAAGAAAGTCGATTCCTATACGCTGGAATGGTTGGTGTGGTTGTGGGATCGGTTGTAGTCTACTAGAAAGCCTGGCGGTAGGTCTTTTCTTCGTCTGGCCGTCGTGACACGCTCGAACATATTTGTTGATGGTGCGGGTCATGCCCGTCCAGGAGTAACGAGTCTGTATGCGGAAGTACGTTTTGGCGAATCCGAGATGTCCGGCTGTTGCGTCGTCATGGTGACCTTGAATGACAAATCTCTGTAGTTGTCTGGGTAACCGGACGCCAAGCGCGTCCGTGGACGTCATAGTTGCGCCTATAGAGGACTCCATTCCTGAGTTGGAATAGACGGGCACGGCGTAGAATTTACGCAGGAGGGTTCTGATATAATCCCAGTAAGTGGTGAATGATCGGGTCTAACAAAGGGTCTGACTGTTGGGCGGCAGCAATGTCGATGGAGTCTAAGACAGCCGTTGTTGTATCGGGGTTGGAGGAAGGTGGACATTGCGACGCGGAGGGAAGTGGGCATCCCGAAAGACTGTCCGTGTCGAGGTATCGTTTGCCAGATTTGTAGTTCACTGTAAATGTGTAGTCCTGCAACTTCAAGCGACCAACGTCCAAGACGTCCGGACGGGTCTTTTAAGGTTGCTAACCAGCATAGTGCATGGTGATCAGTGACAACAGTGAAGTGTATTACCATAGAGATAAGGACGGAATTTGGAAGTTGCCCGAACAATGGCAAGACACTCGTGTTCTGTTATACTGTAATGTCGCTAACATTTTGTAGGCGTACGACTTGCATAGGCAATCACACGCTGGACACCGGGAGACGTTCTGGGCCGACACAGCGCCAATGCCGTGGCCGCTTGCATCTGTGCGGATCTCCGTGTCGGCACCGGGGACGAAATGATCAAGAACTGAACGGGAACGGTTGTCAAGGCAGTCTTGAGGGCTTGGTAGCACCGTTTCATTTCGCGACTCCATTGGAAGGTCGCATTGTCACGGAGAAGTGAGTGCAGGGTTCAGGTATGTGGGCAAATCTGGGTATGAATTTCCGAACGTAGGTGCAAAGACCGAGGAAGGGCGCACGTCTTTCAAATGTTTGGGCACTGGAAATTTGAAAACGGCTTGTACCTTGGATGGGTAAGGGCGAATTCCGTCAGTGCTGACAATGTGGCCTAAAACCTTCCATTTGGCCAGCTCCAAAGACACATTTTTTAGTTGAGCTGTAGGTAGGCTGATCGAACGCAGTCAAGGACAAGCTTTAGCCTGTTCAAGTGTTGAGAAAATGAACTGGAAAAAACAATGATATCGTCTAGATAGCATAGGCATATATTCCAGGTGAGTCCACGCAGCACAGTGTCCATCATTCGTTCAAATATGGCTGGGGCATTACACAAACGGGGGGCGGGCGGACGGGCGGGCGGGTGGGTGGGCGGGTGGGTGGGTGGGTGGGTGGGTGGGTGGGTGGATGGACGGACGGACGGACGGTCGCATTGTATAATATAGTTATATAATATGTATATCTACAGGCTGTTCCCCTGTCAAAAGTAGCACCAAAATCAATGGCTGATATCGATTTACGGAGAATAAATACGAGCACTACCAAAATATTACAGTAATGGGAAACCGCGATCCACTCTAAACCCGTTACTGAAAATGATACAACCACCTTATCAGCGGGAATTTAGCGGGCTGGCTGTTTTGTCAAGCAACCTTGCGATCTGATGTCATCTTCGTTTTCAATGTGGTTTCTTGCTCGTTCTGCCACTTCTTTTGGCGTGTTTTTTCTGCTGCGTTTTCAACCGTCCCAACGAATGAGTTTTGATTAGCATGTTATGATTTAGCGGCCTTAGTCTCTAAGTGCTCTTCGGCGATCGCGCACGAAAATTAACCGAGTCCCTGCTCTCTCAAGCGCGTCGTGGTGCCGAAGGTGGCACTCACTGGCGGCCACCCTTACAAAAATGAACAATGAGTTTCAATTGAGCTTCTAATGTGTTCTTATAGAGTCAAATAAAACTCAAAAGAAACTCAACGTTAAATGAGTTTTATCATTACAAAACTAATATTTATTATTTTGAATTTACTCATTACACATTCAATTGAGTGTTATCATTACCCACTCAATATCTCTTCTATTGAATTTACTCATTACAAATTCAAGTGAGGTTTATCGTTACCCAATCAATAGGAATTATTTTGAGTTTACTCATTACACATTGAAATGAGTGTTATCACTAAGAACACAATATCCATTATCTTGAGTTTACTCATTACAAATTGCAATGAGTTTTATCGTTACCGACTTAATATCCATTTTTTTGAGTTTGCTCATAACAAATTCCAACGAGCTTTATCGTTACCCAGTCAGTATTCATTCTTTTTGAGTTTACAAATGTACTGATTACTCATGCAAATGAGTATTATCATTAAGAATGCAATATCAGTTCTTTTGAGTTTATCCATAGACACTCAAGTGAGTTCTACCATAAGGCACCCAATAGACATCAGCTGATCCACAGCGGAGGAATTCGATGAAGGCAAAGGTGAAGATAATCATGAATGCAGATTGCCTGCTATTCAGAAGACATTCTTCTCAAATAAAGTCATGTTCAAAATTGCAATCCAATAACTTCTCATATTTATTAACCATTCATTAACCCTTTTATGAAATCAAAACATATTCAATTATTCCCATTCCCAACTAGCACACTGTCTCGGGCGATCAAAATGACACAGCGATAGACATAATGACTCAATATACAGCATCTGCTCCCAAACTTCCCTACGCGCGCAATCCACTAAAATATAAAATATATCCTGCGACCCCGCCCCCTCCTCCATTCGCATTTCGCTAGACCACAAGTCTTACCATCTCAGTGCATAAGCAGTAACATATTGAAATTGACTCTGAAATTTAGTTTCTCAGATAATACAGGTAATTAACAGTTAACAAATTTAAAACCATTGAAAAAAAAAAGAAACAAGCGAGCAGTTGTTTTGCGACACTCCGCTAGATCAGTCACGACACCCCTGGGGTTCGCGCCTCACAGTTTGGGAAGCACTGCTGTTTAATATTACAAATACAGAGTGCTGCTTAGAACATTTTTCAAAACATTTATAAGTAGCAACTGTTGAACTAATACCGCGCAAAAATTTAAACCAACTCTCACACAATCTCACAGCAACATAATCCCAAGTTTCCACAGAATAAAAACCAGTAAGAACAAGACGAAATACACACTAGGCTGATTAATTAACTCTGAGCAGTCATTTTGTTTTAATTCAATACACATGAAAATAAAAGAGGAATAGGAATGCCAATCAGTGGCGTCACGAGGGTCAGCGGCACCCGGGGCGAGCCCGCCGCGACCCCCCCCTCTCGTGGCCCGCGACTCCCCCCCCCTCTCGTGGCCCGACCCGACACCCCGAGCGCTGCACCCGGCTCCCCCCCCCCCCCTTTGTGACGCCACTGATGCCAATATGCATACCCGGGTCCCATAGGGACTTTATCGGACCATTAGGAATTTTTATCAGTCAAACGAAATGTTTTGTTTGCCAAACAGGAATGTCTAGGCCAATTGTGCATGTATATTTGAGCAATAGGAACCAATTAGACGTATGTCTGTCAGAACGATGTAAATGCATATTGGACGCAACAATTGAGAATCGGATCAATGGGAACATGTTTCTGTGCTTTTTTTTAAAGTTGTTTTTGGACGAAGCTGATATATTTGTCACACGTCCAACTGAGGTAAAAATAGTCCCTGTCAGAAATACACCGGCCCATTTGATGCATGTGTTATGTAGCCTGGGCTGTATGATGCAAATATCTGTTCCACGTCCAAAGAATGTGTTGCTAGAATTCCAGCATGTATAAAAGTACATTAGTCAAGTTAATTACGCGACAGTGTTACGCTTATTTTTCAATATTTTCGGATGGCAAAAATGGTTTCAGCCCAGATTACATAACACAGCATCGTTGTACATCAATGGGGTTATGAATGTTCAAAGAGTTTTGTAGCTCGAAATTAATGCTAGAATCAAACACTCAGATACAGTCACAATTTAGAGGAAAATACCCTATTGCAATGCTTGCTTTTCTGAAGGAATTTTAGGACCATACTCTAAATAAAACTTAGGAGCATGGTGCGGTAAAATAATTTACTAATAAAATACTGTAAGCTGAGTGTAAATTAAAAGTAATCTCAACAAAAAATAAAAAAATAAATCTACTCCTTACTGCATTGCACCCGAAACAAATAGCGCGTCGGTGCTAGTTGTGATTTACACATTTATTTCCTGTGCTTATTATAATAACTGTATTCACCCTCTTTTACTCCTAACTTTCTAAAGACGTATTTACGGCGCCCCTCTATCGCGATTCAGTCAGTTTCGGTTTCGGTATTGTAACTTTTACTGGTTTCGGTTTCGTATTGTAAGGATCGCGTCTTCGGCCGTGTTCGAAAACTTACTCGATTTTACTCTAGGGTAAGGGTTTTGTACCTTGGCGTTCCAAAACCTACCCGCGTCCAGCGTTTTTCAATCTGTGCTGTCACGTGACACGACCCGCCGGAGTAACTCGGATCCATTTGGGTAAGATTTGGAACACAGCCTTCGACGCCCCATCGGTAGCGACGCCAGTACTTCGTTTCTTTCTTTTTACGGGATGGTTCGACCGTTACTTACGTTTGTCCTGCGTTAAAGGGTAACTGCAAAAAAAAAAAGGTGTTTTTCTAAACAGCCTAATTGGGACAAGCATGTCACGAAACAAATCTTCCGCGAAAAAACAAATTTTTTCTAGCAATATTTACGCCACAGGACGTAATTTAGTCGGAGTCCCAACCTCTCCACATTTGAAACTCCCGCTCTTTCGACGCCCGCGGAGTGGCTGGTATACGTCACTCCGTGACGTATAAGCAGCTACTCTGTGACGTTTAATAGCAACTTTGTGGCGCGCGATTCAAAACGGGTGAAATAGCGCGCAAACTAAAATCAGTCCTGCGCAATAAATATTGCTGTAAAAAATTTTGTTTTGGGCGGAAAAATTGTTTTGTGACATGCTTTGTCCTAATTAGGCTGTTTAAAAATACACTTTTTTTCTTTGCAGTTACCCTTTAAGCACGTTAGGTACGTGTGTTTCGCGGGATGGAAATGCCTTTAGACATGGAAATGTGCTAATTTAATCAAGTTTATCTATCTGTGAAGTTTCCTCTTGTGATGATTATGTTCAAGAAGAGCGCGGAAGACCGACGACGCGACAGAACGAGCAACTCAACGCAGTTGGTAAGCATGCTTCTTTGTTCGCATTGTACGCGTTGAACGAGAAGTGAACATTAGGGAGTTTTAGAATAACGTCGTCGCTGCTGTGCATGCGCAGACCCAAAACAAGCATTCGGACTCGATCTTTGGGGCCCGTTATTTCTCAGAAATAGCGTGGGTACCGCAAAAGGCGGCGCCCTCGACATCTCCGTTCATCGCGTCTTCGACGCCGTCGCCGCTCGGGAACTGCGTGAGTCGCACTCAGCGACCGCGGTCGGTATGGTCGAAGCGTTTTGAAAACGCCACGGATCGCTGGATTCACAGCTCAAAGCTATCGAAGCGCGTGTACTTACGATCGCGGCAGACATGCATGCCTGGGTAGTGGATCGTCTGGGCTTCGTAAGTACAACAGAGCAGCTTGGCACTGACAAAAACAAAACATGCGGCATTGAGTATAAAAGAACTATAAAAATGTTACTCTAGACGAAAAACTTGTTTAATTTTCAAGATATAACGTTCTAACTTCCAAATAAAAGCTGTCGCGACATCTTGGTGGCGCTTTAAGCGCGAGATGTTTGCGTTTTGGGGGGTCCCCGGCAGAGAAACGCTATTCTAAAACTTTTCGCCGCAATCCTCGCTATTTTGCCGTCCGTAACGCGCGGTAAAGTAGCGTCCGGTATTCTAAAACTCCCTATATTCTCGGCACACGTTTGCTCGTTAAGATAATTTTTTTTTAAATTCTTTTTTGAACTAGTTGGGTTTGCTTTATCTGTCCTTATGTTTGGATCTGTGCGTAGCATAATGAAAAGTTGCCACTCATTCTGTGTATGGTCCGAGAAAGTGTAGCTTATGTCAACAGAGCACTTATTGAATTCCTAATGCTACTTTCAGTCCCTTGCTTTAGAAAATGTCTTATTGGTCTAGCAGTGGACTGATGTCGTCCAACTCTAAATTGATTACATTGATCATACTTCATTACATTTCAGTAGTTAGACTTCCTTGGAATTCGGTTCATGCAGAGCCAATATTCCTTTGCAGTCAAAATGGTTCAAGAGGATAGCCATCTTTTGTTTTGAAGTTATGGAAGTGGACTGGATGGTATTGTTAGGACAAACTTCGGTCCCCTGACTTTCTAGAATTGAACTGGGTTTACATTTGTCTGTTAGAATTTTTTTATAAAACAATTGTTCCTTTTCGCCTCTTTTTTTTTTCTCTTTCATTTTGCAACTGTGATGTGATCTAGCCGAAGGCCGCAGTTATTCCCAAATGAAGCAGCAGCAGTGTGTTCCCAGCTTGCGTCACTTCGATTCATTTCAAGGCATGCCACGAAATGAATGCCCCTGTTCCTACACCGTTGGAAGTGGTACTGACTTCAAAATGCAGTTCGACACAGTGTTTGAGCGGTATGGGACGTGTGTTGAATGACCTATGCGGTTGTCACGGGTTCGTGGTTGGTCAACTTGAAACACTCCAAGTCCCACTTCCTTCTTCTCGTCTTCCTCTTCCCATTGGTTTGAAGCTCGGCCGGCATTAGTCTCATCCGAGCTCATGCCTTTGGCGCTCAGGTAAACATGCGCGAGGATTGTAATTGAACCCCCTCCCCTCCCTGAACCACCCTTAAACAGAACAAAATGACAAAAAAGACGAAATTTGTGACAGCGGTGTTCGAGAGAAACTGCCGACTTTTAATTACCCTCCCTGAAACTTTACAAACATTTCAGTGTGGCTGCAGCTGTGAGGGTGAGGTGGATCCAATATGAAAACTGGACCCTGAAGCGACGCCTTCAGGATGCCGAAAATAATTATGGTAAGTTAGAAATTAACCCACTAGTATACTTCCTAAATATTTGGGCCGGGTGTCGAATAAAAAATTTTAACCCAGTTAATTTGTCACTTTAATTTTCAGGCATAATATCTTGAAAAGAATGAAACTCCAGATGTTCCAAACTGGCTGAGGTAAAGCAGCCTTGCAGTGCACCAAGGTTTAGACTGAACATACTTTTGTGTAGCGTCCACAAGGTGTAGCTCTTACATTGAAGTTTTATGAGCTAGTTTCTTCAATGTTTCAACTTTCAGTGTGCCAGCTGGGTAGTGTGTAATTGTGTTTTTATAGCGCAAGCAATATCTTAATCCTGGTGGCAGGAAGTTTCGGCTAGCAGTTGACATGGTTGGACAACGGTGTGCATGCTTGCTTTCTATGAAGCTGCCAATGAAGCAAAATAACAGCATGTGCGGATTGTCCATGCATTTAATTTTTTGTTTGTTGTTTGTTTCAGACTACATGTGCTCTCAGTACAAGGGGTGGCCCTCCAGGCGCTGACGACCAGCATGTCGTCTCTGCTGGGCTGTCGAGGCAAATTTAAAGGGTAAATATTGCAGCTGCAGTTTTTTCTATTCTGTCCCTGCTACACTTGAGTCGTGCGAATTTCTCTGCATGCTTGGTCTTTTTGTTTTCGTGGTACTGTAAACTTTTGTTATAGTCCGTTGCAACTATAGAAAGCAGAAGCCTCTCCCACAATTCCCTTTGCTCGCCATGATTGGCAGTGTCCTCCCGGCTCTCCTCCTCTCTAGTGTTTGCTTATTAAAAAGAGTGAAGGGCTTTGTGGGAGGGGCTTCTGCTATTCTAGAGTTGCAACAGAGTATAGCGCGACCTCGGTTAATTTAATCATTTCGAAGAGTCCTAGCGGGCACCCATGCATTTTTATGGGAAGGACTCTGCATCATATTTTGAACTGAGAAAATGACCCCACGAACGAGGAAAGCACGGGCCTTCTAGCTACAAAATTAACCGGACCAAACTTTGTTTTCAAGATCAGACCGGAAAAAGTCGACTCCTGTCTTATTAACGGCGAGTGACAGAAATCCTGTGCTAGTCTCGCCACGTTGGGAAGCTAATGCTATGACCCCCATCTTGATTTCTTTGATGCTTGTTATGGCTGTTTTCACATCTGGTATTTTCAACTGTTCTTTGGCCAAAAGTGAGTGGCAGGTCACCATAGGTTTCCAGAAGAAAGCGGTCGCATATGCAGAAATTTCTAGCAAGTTCGTAGCGCAGTGGCGCTTCGTCGCAACCGAGGAAAAACTCTACGGTATTGTTGGTGCAAAACATTAAGCCTCACGACGTAGCAGCAACTTAATCGTGGATATACTGCACCGTACGGCGTTTATTTGAGCTCTACTCCACACAAAAAATTACAGGGGCACTTAGGTATCCCTTTGTGGATTGAATGCGAAAGCATTGCCATACCTAACGACACTTCTTCTTTTTTCCTCTATTGTTAGGAATGCGTAGTGCTTTCGCATTCAATCCACGTAGCGATACCTAAGTGCCCCTGTAATATATTTTTACGTTACATCATATGGCGTCACACATCATGGTACGTCATATTGTCACGTGAAGTGTGATGTCATTGAACCGAGGACATGATTTTATGCCCATCTTCCAGGCACATCAACGCCGACGCCGCCTTTTGCCGTAATGGGACAAGCTTCTCTTTGAGGGGAGAGTAAAGCCGCATTCCGAAGCGGCTGAGATAGCACAGCAGCTGGCGCGCCCGGCTCTCACACAGCAGCACCGGTTTGAATCTCAACCGTGGAAGCACATTTTATTCTTTCTTTTATTCCTCTGTTGGCATTTGGTACCACTCGGTTAACGCCACCGGACGCCGAAGTTTCGCCCAGACATACAGTTCAAAGCTCTGAATAGACCTGAGCGTAACAGATGATTGGATGATAACGATACCGATTGCAGTTTAGTTGGTTTTCCTTACGGCACCATTGACTCAACTTCATATCTGCATAACATAATTCTTTACAACATACCGTAATCTTTGGTCAAAATCAAGGTCTGTTATAATCGAAGTGACCAGGTAATGTTGATTAAAAGTGCGCATCCAGTCAGGATTGTGCCTTTTCGTGGTGGTAGAGTTCGTGCAGCTGCCCACCACTTCAGTAATCACAACTGAAGTAACGAGGGGGCTCTAGTGATCACCAAATCAGGTTCACGCCATTCATAGGTGAAGGATCCATTTGGGTGCACTGAAGATTTATTGTTGGGCATTTTCTTTCACTGATTCATTGGCACGTCTCGCCGTCCTGCACCTCGTTAGCCTCTAACGGGCAGGATGTACGAAGCTCGGTAGACTCGTCGGCTGAATCCCTCCACGTGTAGTTTAGCATCGTTCCTTGTGCTGCTTCATGTAGGGATGCACGCGAACAGTGCGCAAAACACGTGCTGTCCCCAGCCCACGCTTCAAACTTCATTGCTGTGTCGCGGCGAAACAGCCAAGTGACGTGCCGTCATGTTTGCCCCAAGAAGTTTGTAAGAGACTTTGGATGATGGTGTAACATTGCGTTGTAAGTCACACAAAAGTGGCGACGAGCCGAGGTTTTGTTAATTTACGGATTTTCCGCGTTGTCATGCGCAATTTTTTATCGTAAGTCTTGCTTTTTGAATTCCGGCCGCCTGATGTCTCGATCCTCCCAACAACCCAAGCTCCAGTGTATTGCATCGATTGTGAAAGCTGCAGTCGACACACACCCATTCGGAGCACATGGCTGGCGCGATCCACATAGAACTCTATTACCGTTTCCTTCCCGTCCGGTGTGATTAAAAACACTCCTGGCGATAGCAAACAAAGACTAAAAAAGATGCTACAGCCGGACAAAGAGTGGACATAAAACACTGGCGCCAGTGTTTACCACGCCAACTCATTGTCCGGTGTGTTTTTTGCGGCACTGGTCCGTACGATCATGAACCAAATTGGCCCGAATTTGCCATGGTTACCCTTCTCTTGAGATGCTTTTGAGCCATGGCTTCTCTATGTTCAGATTTATAGTAAAACTTCATGGGCGACAACATCTGCTTGCTTATCTTTGGTAGACCGTGGCTGCAGCCGGACATAAAAGACTGCAAATGCGGCGGACAGAAACAGTGAGAGATCGGATTCTTGCAGACTCGGGGGCATGATGTACTTTTGCACCATGGTGCCCCTGACAATGTTATCAGTGGCACTTATTAAACCATCAAGGCAGTGTGTAAATTAAGTGCCTGGGTGAGCAAAAATGTAGAAATTTTAAAGGTGACTTTCCGCACTTAAGGCTGGTTCACACAATACTGGCGCAGCGCCAACTCAGCCCCTGTTAAGCTCAACGAGTCACCGGTACTTCCAGGGCTTGTCATCGTGTGTTCTGAGCTGCCTCACTTTCGCATGCCGTGGACTGATGTCTTGGTCAGGTAACACTGGTTCAGCGCTGAGGTAGTGCCGCTTTCCAGTGAATTGCAGGACACCTTGCTCGGACACTTGAAGTGCCGATAAGCAGATCAACGTGTAACTCGCGCATCCTTTTCTTTATAGGTTACCAGTACTCCGGTGGACACGAAGGCAGTACAAGGTCCTGCTGAATAAAAGGAAAATTATACTGAATTTCGCGACGGAATAAATCCAGTTATTACCTCCTTCCGTCATTTTATGGTAATTTTCGAACCTGCGCTGGCGTTGAGAGGCATATGATGGCGACACTTTCCAGACCACTTTCCTTCCTCCCAAAACAGCGCGAGCACATCCGGACCATATGCCGCGCAAACCACGCCGTCTTCCCCCTTTAGAGCTCTGCATTCAGAAACCTATTAGAGTGATATTTTTAATGTTGATTACTTGAAATGATACACTTGTTTGCCTGTTCAAAATCAAATGCCACCGCGCCGTACCCGAGGTTTGATGTCATCTCGATAGGGTATATTCCGACTCGTCGGAATATGCCGACAGAGATGGTACGTCGAAACCCGAATTACAAATTCGCAGCAGAAAAAAACATTTTTGATTTTCAACAGAGTTCGTTATGTATCGGAGACTTTAAATGAAATTATCTGAAAATTTTTATGAGGTGGCACGGTGCAAAACTCATCGAAACGTAGCTGACAACAGTTTTCGTAACCTTTAGGGAATCTGTTAAAAATCCATCATTTTTCTAATAGATCGAAAGGTGCTTAACAGGACTACAAAAATGATATTCATAAAGGAAAATAGCTATAAACTTTATGCGGTAGCTTATTTTGAAACCACTGAACGCGGTGTCACCACAGTTTTCGTAAACCTTTACGGATTTGTTGGACAAACCTGATTGCATTTCATTGAGGACTGAAAAGATATAATGAGTAGACCCATAAACATCCGTGCGCCCGTTAAAGAATTTTTGTAAGGGCATAGATTGGTCTGTTCCTGCTCCGCGTAAGCTTACTATTACCTTCCACAACGCTTCTGCAACGTGCATTACACACCACCAAGATTGCAGTTCTCTAGAGGATAGTGGGAGCTCATTGTGAGCCTGCGTTCATCGTGCGCAAAGTCGCTTTTTGGCGGGCAACTTTATGAAAGTGTACTGATATTTGCTACTGATGTTTGACATCTACAAAATAAGGCAGTTAAACAGCCGTAACGTCTTACCAGAATGATCGGATATGCTCTTGCTAGTAAGCCAGTCGTAAGTATTGCGGGGTGCAGCTCCAGCCGGTAGTTTCGTTTAACCGTAGACCACCGAATCAACATTTTGAGATACGATATCTACAAAACTGCACAAGGCATCGAAAAAAGAATAAACCGGACACCTCGTAGTTTATAGATACTATTTCCTTCACTAAAGGCTGTCCTAACCCTAAGATCCAGGAAATGTACCGGAGTTACCCTTAAGCTTGCGCGGATTTTGGACTCGTCAGGAACTTGGGCAAGGATGCGGCGAGCGCGAGAGGTGGGATCGCGAGGCAAGGCAGGGGTCACGAGGCGCGTGGAGGGGAACGGGTCAGTTCAGCTGTAGTTCAGCCATGGCGGCTTAACCGGCCGAACACCAGACTCGAAAATAAACAATCTCCAACATGACTGGGCCCCGTACTCCGGACAAGTAGTGAGCGAGAACATAACGAGCTTAAAAAAAAAGTTTTAGAAGAGCCGTCAAACTCACCTATGCGGTTTGTGCAGGTGAGTTAAACAGTCAGGAAAAAAGAGCATAGAGAGATAATCGCAACGATCAGTCGGATGTTAATGAACGTTATAATTATTGAAAAGTAACATATGGTTGTAACGATAAATCTTGAAGAGCCTCATCGAAAACTACTAAATCGGTTAATATTGGAAAGACTTGGCGCACATGAGGGGCACTAAAGCTGCAACTCGTGCAGCAGGAACAAGGCTACCGCTGCAATAACGCACCCACGCGGTTTTCCCGTCTCTTTTCATCCGCATTTTCGCACCCCCAGCTTCGCGCATGTTGCACGAAAGGTAATTTAACCAACGACTGCGCTTCCCACGCGCTCAAAGACATTCTAAAAATCGCTGCTTTATTGGATTTCGATGACTCTCAGCAAGATTCTAAGTGAAACGATCTGTTTTTTTTTAGTGATTAAGAAGTTAATGAAAACATTTTAGTTCAATATTTGAATTATCGCACGATTCGGCGCTTATATTATGTACCCTGGCAGTATAACTGATCACCTAAAATAACCGCATTTGTATAGCTTTCCCGGCTTCTTTTATGCACACCTATTGATCTTAAAAGTACAGACGCTCTGTATATATATAAATATGTTATTATAGCCCAATTTCCGTAACAAACTAAAGCGCTCTTTAATAAAATTTGCATTATTTAAGTTTACAAAAAAACAAATGAAGAGGAGCATTGTGAAATGCTACGTTTGGCTGCTTGGTTTTCGTTCCCATTTCTGTTGGTTGTTTTAAGTAGGCCAACAATAAAAAAACACTCACACCAGCATTCCTTAAAATATACTGGTATAATCGATTGTCTTTTTTTAAAACTAAATTGATGTAATATATTTCATGCCAGAAAAAAAATTAAAACATCGGATTGTGGACGTTTTGGTTACATATTTGCAGCCTTGTACTTAGCTTTATCCGTATGTTGCTTACCAAATATATACTTGTAGGCCTATACATGGGCTCTGACTACAACCACATTATTCTTACCATATAATTTATATGCAATTTTTAATTTCGCCAAATATCAAATTTATTTATAATTTAAGCCCACTTTAATAATGAAGACAATTTTTTTTACTGCTATTCCCAACGATGTTAACTTTCTAAGGGTTTAGTCACAGTTCCCTTTTTTGTTGTAATAAAAAAAAACATTATAAAAAAAAACATGCACCCGAATTGTTAAAAAACGTAGTTTATCAAGTTGGCTTTACTCCAAAGTTTTTAGCTTTTAAAATGCTAAGGTTACGGGCATCCAAGGTGTTTGCGAGGTGAACGGGCGATGGGAGGAAGAAGATGAAAGGAGGTTGGGTTATCTAGACATACGCAATTAGGAAAAATGTCTGCCCTATCCTCCACTTTTCTGACGCCACTGCCTACGATTTTTCTTTTTTGTTTCTTGTTTCTTTCGAAAAAAAAAGGGGGGGGGGTTTAGCACGTGACTCGGGTCCATATTTTTGTTTACCTCAGCCTAATTTATAATATATATATATATATATATATATATATATATATATATATATATATATATATATATATATATATATATATATATATATATATATATATATATATAGGTGAAGTAAGGTAAATATAAAAACAATGGACCGGGAAAGTTAATAAGTCAAAGGTGCGTATTGTCGGAGTTACTAATTAGTAACTCCGACAGTACGCAACTTTGACTTACATATACATATATATATATATGTATATATATATATATATTAATTTCTTATTTTGTTACTGTTTCCTCGCTTGTTGTCTTCTTTAGTTCCCTATGAGTGTACTGACTCGATCTTACCTGATGCTGAAAGCCAGAAGACGAGATCGACGACCGACAGTCTTCTTGTTGCGGCAATTATTACAGTCCTTAGATAAAACTTTTTTATATTCGAAGTTGATAGTGTTTAGTTATATCAACGGCTTTCCTTCACAGAACTGCTCGAGAGTCCTCAAAAACCTACTCACACTTCGCGCTTTCCACTTTTGCTCGCCTCCTTTTTTCTATATTCTCTTCAAGTTTTTACCTATACTCAACTTGACTTCCCTCGCAGCTTAGTCGAGGGGAGCGCTAAGAGCGTTGTCTTCCCTGCAGGAAACCGAAGTTGTACGTCGGTCAATCAGACAGCTCGGGAATCGCACAAGAGACACGGTGTGCGCTAGAGCACGACGACAGAAGTATGGACGGACCAAAGAGTTATTGCAATAAACGCTAGAGGCTCAGGAGGCGCTAGTGTGCTGTTGCATTTTGAAGCAGACAACAACCAGTCTAAATTTGACTTTCGGTAACGCATTCCTATGGGAAAACGCAAATGCGTTTTATGTTCGTTCTCGATTATAAGAGGACCAGGGAGAGCACCAGTACAGCAGTAATACACTCGCTCATTCGCGGATAATAGTCGCGGTCAAGGCGCAGCGCGTTCGACCATTCGCGATTTCGCTGGGGGTCACGTGATCGCGCCCCCGGCCACCAGCTCTTTTTCGCCTTCGGTCACCCGTTTCCTCGGCGCTCTAATCCTTTGCGCGCCAGAATGGGGCGGCCGAGGCATACGGCGAAGCAAGCAGCGGCTGCTTGACGGCGTAAACGCTCACCGTGAGAGAGAACGTCGTCGATGTGAGGCGCCGACGGCCTTACCCTGGATGTTAGGATGGAACGCATTCGACATCACAATCATGGTGTGCGTGAACATGACGCGGCACGCAGAAGAGAACGTTACCCAGCGAAGAATGAAAATGCTGGTGCGTCCGAGCAATTTATGCAGGGCGTCCGCGAGAATGTGTTTGGTGCTAGCTGCTTCTGTGTGTGATCGGTTGTACTCACGCCAGACACCGCGCGACGCAGCATCACTGGAACTACAGTCAATCACGGAGCAATATTATTGAAATGTCGCACCAGCTGACGCTGCCGATTCGATTCACGTCGCTTGATTATCCACGCAATCGATTATGTCGACCATAGACACTTTCAGAAATTCAGGGCCATCTAGTAGCTCAATTTTCCGTGTAAATTTATGTAAGCTAATGGAGCTTAAAATATATTACCTATTAGTCAACGGCAGGCATACGAAAGTTACAGTGTTCTTCGCTATACAGTCATTTCTCCATTTGTTTCAGTTTTAATGGCGTCAAGCAACTACCACTGTGTTCGAGGCACTTGGTTTAGTAAAACTCTTAATAAATTTGCCTACATCTTATTACCATAAGATATCCGAGGCGAGCCAAAGCTGTGCACTCAATGATTTACTGACACCCTCAAAAGCGTATGTGCATAGAAGCTTGTAAGACTGGTCACTGCGATATCGGACAACAATACAGCGAACTTACGTTTGGAATGTTCAATCTGCGCATCGGTGCTCGTCTTAAAATTCTTGCTTTACCTGCTATCAAAGGCCGCCTTTAGCATGTGCACATGATATACAGTTAGATGATGATAATTATGGTAGTGGCCAGACTGAATTTCGGAAATGGTTCATTGTATGGAGAATCGACCATATCTGTGAACGTCCGTCTTTGATAAAGCTGGACACATATTCAAACGTGAAGAGCTAGAGCAGTTGTGGAACTGAAGTTTTAGCGAGAACGCAAGGTCCACTGGTTGTAGATGTCCTCTGGTTTTAACAGTCATCAGGATCGAATCGGTGCACTATTCGGCTGGAAAAGAACATGACATGCATAAGAGCGCACACGAGCTGTGGGATGAAAATAATGAATATATATATACATACTCAACTAATACAAATAACAATATGCACCCCGACTCAAATGCCCTAATTCATATAACAATAAATGAAGCCTACGTCACCGGTAAAGTTGGAACAGCGGAGGGGTAGGGGAAGACATTGTTTTCCTAATGGGTGCACGCCCACATAACCCTCCCTCCTCCTCTCTCGTCCCTAACCGTCCGTTGCCCGTTTAGCTCAGAAGCACTTCCGATGCTCCTCTCCTTAGCATTTCAAGGCAGATAAACCTTGCAGTAAAGCTAACTTGCGAGACTATAATTTTTTTTTCGATTCGGGTGCATATATGTGTGTTCGAGCACTTCTCCGAAGAATACAAAAAAAAGGGGAACTTTGATTCATTCCGCAAGAAGTTAAGGTAATTAGGAACTTTAGGACAAAAATACAATAAAAATGACCTTTTTAATAAAACAGATTCAACCATGGCTAATTCTTTTTTTTTTTGGGGGGGGGATATATAAATACTTAAAAAAATCAAATTAAAGTGGAACCAGTCATGAAATAAAGCATGTAAGGCCTACAGGTTTATATAATTTAGCAAATAAAATTTGCGATGAATCCTGAGATGCAATGTTTCAAATATATGCCACCAAAACGTCAAAAATGTGATATTTGACTTTTGTTTTTATTTTTGGCATCAAATATGTCAAAGCAGTAGTTTGAGGGAAAAATAGGCAATGTTTTGAAAACAAACAATGTTAAAAAAGGCGAAGAACACTGTGTTTTAATTTTCTTTTCTTTATAAAAACCAGCAGCACTGGGTGCATGGAATCGAGCAGCCAAGATGTAGCATATCACCTTAATCCACTTAAAAGTAAACCGAGAAAAAAATACTCAAATCGTCTTCTTCTGACCTCCAGGATCACGAATATCGAAATTATATTTCAGATTGATGCGCCCAGTAGCCGCAACAGCACTTTGAAAATTGCGCTGAAGCCACCCCTTCCCCGCGCGTTTGGTGGGATATAATCAAATCAAATCAAGTCAGTTTATTTTTCACCTTATACAAAGAACATGAAGGAGCTGTGGAAAAAAGCTACAGTCATGGCAGCTTGATGAGTCCACAAACGAATATCAACGTGCAAACGAATATCTCAACATTCCCACGCCTTCCGAATGACTTGTCCGAGAAATCAAAAACGCTACACGCTTTCTTTCACAAGCCGAAAGCGCGAGGCAGTTGAAACTCCTGGGTGTGATGCCACACCCGACGGTTGGTTTTTCGGTTCTTTCTCGCACGTATTGATGCGCTTGGGTCAAATGCTTGTGATATCCAAATTCACAGGAAGAATATACGCTAAAATTGTCCTCTAACTGTTGTTTTTGTCAAGAACCTCTTCAGCTTCCCTTTACGAATACTTGTGGAAATAAATAATTGGTACTAAAGGAAATTTATAGTGGTTTTGTTCAGTATGAAAATGGGGCCATAATATGTGGTTTTTTGAGGCAAATCAGAACACCCATACCCGACACGTGTGTTTTCGATTTCAAATGAAACTACCTAATATACAGTGTTCATCCTTCAGTTCATCCAATCATCCAAATATTTTGCAAAATTGTATTCTGGTGATTCAGAAAGGAGTCTCGATAGTTCAGATGTAACTACTTATGTATAAGAATAAACTGCTTAGTCGCTACCATAAAACAGTTCTTGTAAGACCAGCACTGACTCGACGTATTATCCAATACATTAGTTCCCTATTTATATTTATTAGCTGAGCCTTATCAGTTGCGTTTACGGGATACAAGAATAAAGTGTTGGACATCTGAGAACAACTGTACACGTAATTATTGGCGGAGGTCGCCTCCGTCTATTTTTGTCACTCTTCGGAATATTATTCGGAACTTGAACAGGAGGATCAAATAAAATTGTAATATTATTTTAATATCCTTTATTTCGGGTGCCCTAAAACGGCCTTAAGGCCTTATCTTAAGTGTTTTACATGCCAAAGATTTCCATCATACCTGACTAGTTACTATAATAATTACATTTAAGATAATATTACTGAGTATTTATATCAATCGCATTTGCAAACCACAGGGCACAATTCAAAAATTTGTTCCATCTGTGTGTAGCTTTGTCTCAGTTCTTGGCGTATGTCAGGCACTCCCGTTAACTTAATTTGAACAACACAAGATCCGTCAATGCTTGGCCGAAGCGGGGGAAAGTGGTCCATTAGGGAAAAGCCAAGAGATAATCTGAAAGTGGGGAAAGCCTTTCTTTCTCGTAGATAACAAAACTATAGAAAAACAAGTAATGAAATCGATGTGCGGAAACAACTGAGTGATCGCGGGTTGTTTACAAGTTGGTCCCTGCCACAGCGGACACGTATACGGGCTTTCGTTTTTGCGGTTATTTTTTTGATTCGTGACGCCAAATTTGGTGGCCGAAATAATTGGGCACTACACCGAGTATTTGTTTCTCCGGGAACTTTCTGGGATACGAGTTGTGTTTTCTGGTAGTCGTCGTATTCTGGGCCCATTTGTTTGCGGTAACACGATGGGGTAATGTGAAAAATATATCCTATGGCTTTTCCTAATTACCGGAGGTCCCGATACCTTTATTCTAGGGTCAAGCTCTAAAAGCTAGGGCAAAAGGCGGAATATAGTCCACCCAGAAATTATATGATCAGCCCCTCGATTGTGCATAAATTTAGAACTGCAATTACCAGACTTCTTTAAAATAATTTAAGTGTTTTTGAACTTTAACTGTTTAAAAATATAGAATGTTAGAACTTCCTCAACGAACAGTGTGTGGTTTCGAAGATTTTCAAACAAACAAAGAGAACATTCAAGTTCCCGGTGCAATTTTAACATCCGCAAAATAGGAGTTCCTTTCTTTTTTTCCGGTGTTAATATATTATCGAATGTTAGAGCACTTGAATGATCTCTGATACGCAAAACATTTTGTTTCTAGTATTTTCAGTGGCAAACTTGAATCAAATAAAGAATAGGCGCTCGTCATTGGTCGTCAAAATATAGATTAAACTAAACCTCTAGGTTAGCATTAATAATATTGTCATGGGAAATCTTTATATGCTAGAGGTAAATAATTATACACGTATAAGCTTTTAACTCTAGAAAACTTTAACAGAAAGAAAAGTCAGTTTATTACTTTTACGCAAACAATAACAACAACAAGGCCCATATGGAACAGAGAGCGCTAGCACGCGAACCGCGAGTACAGCTGCCGAAACAAACGTGCCCGAAGCGCCTTTCCCTTTCAAGGTCTCCCAAGAAAGAGCTGGCATGCTCTCCTTCCATCCACGCTGACATTGCCCCGGAGCGTGTGACGTCACCGTCCCTAGAGTACACGTCACGTTCGTTTCTTTTTCTTCCCTAGAAGATTCCGCGCAGCCGATCGACGACTCCCGCAGCGCTCCGGCGCAGGTCAGACCGCGGGAGCACACGCGGGAGTGTGGTGGCCACGAGAGACCGTCGGCCTACACCGAGGCGCCCGTCTGTTGATGATCACATCGAGTGTTCCACCAACTACGACAGGCCGCTTTTACCCTCCTTTTGCTGACATGTCACCCCGGATTTACAAGTTATCTTGACGTCGTTGTCAGTTGTTTGCTTAGAACTTTCCGCTTTGTCGAACGACACTATTTCGCGAGGAGCGTCCGCGTGGAGGACTAAAATAGAAGTTTCCTCACCAGAGGTAAGCCACTTGCTCAAACTACATATAAAAGCCGGCTGGAGGGACACCCCGCATCAGCCTTGTATCAGGATTAATCGGGAGGACTTGCCTCCAGACAAGGATCGTCTGAAATATTTTACGAAGACCCAACGAAGCATGAGCATGAGCTGAGGTGGTACGAGAATATTGAGCCGTCAACGGTAAGGAAGACATCATTCATCAAATTCACCGCTATCCGAGATGGTGGCGGACGTCGTCGAGCCGTTCATCAACAGCACCGACGGTGCCGCGGACAACCTGTCCCTAATATTAGGGATGTTCCCCGACGTGCTGAACGCCTCATCAAAGCTCTCCGTCATCGAAGTGGGCAGTGAGCGCCAGTGGGTGCTTCCTTGGTGGGTGCAGCTCATCTACGGACTTCTCTTTGGCTCCATGGTTGTGGTGGCCGCCCTAGGGAACGCCATCGTGGTGTGGATCGTGTTGGCTCACCGCACCATGCGCACGGTGACCAACTACTTCTTGGTCAATCTGTCGATCGCAGACGCCATGACGGCGACCTTCAACGCCATCTTCAATTTGGTGTACATGCTGGAGAGCCACTGGGCCTTTGGGAGCACTTACTGTGTGTTCAGCAACTTTGTGGCGAACCTGACGGTGTCTTCGTCAGCTTTTACCATCGCGGCCATGAGCATAGACAGGTAGGTCGGGTTTAAAAATTTTCTTTGCCATTCTCGAGTAACATTATAACGTTGCGTGTGTTGTACTTTTATTAGAGACCTATATGTTGCAGATTACGTTGCTAAAGTAATGATATATGTTTGAATAGAAATTGTGCATGTGGCAGCGGGTATAGCAACGCTGCAATTGTGATCTGGAAGTGTCGGCAGTATTGCGGTAGTCCTTGTTGTGACATCATCCACAGCGTATAATACTGTGATATTCACATATATTTGTTATCCTTTAATAGTTTACCCCATGTTTCCGCTAAAAAATGCGCTTCACGACAGCAGTGGAGGTGAGCCACGTCAAGGTGCTTTTTGGGCGAGCTGTTTGTCGAGGAAACCACTATAGTGCCGCACGAAAGATATTTCGCCTGTGCTCGGAAAACATCACAGCCGCGTGCAGAGGTTTGACTATTATTCTAAAATGTGAACGGCTTCAAGAGTGGCAATCGTAGAATTAAGCGGGCTCTGCACCACTATGACCTCCGAACTAAGAGGAGCGCTATTAAAAATGGGAAAAATAGTGCATGCTTTAGCACTAGTCGACATTTGACGTTGTCACAACTGTTGTTCACAATGGCTTCAGTGAACGTTTGTTAATGTTGTGTAAACTGTTTAGGTGTGTGGTCTAACCAATTAGCTTCGGACAGCGGAAGCCGTGGCAGCCTGCTCGGGCTACTCTCGGCGTTCCAATCGCTCGGCCGACCTGTTTGAAAGCGAGAAGTGAATCGTGTAAACTAAGTTCAAGTTTGAGTTTACAAATGCTTTTTTGATGCATTGCTCTTTGCTTCTGGTAGTTCCGAGTCTAAGGAAGCAGGTGCTAGATCCGATATACGATAGAGCAGTTGCCTAGTATGTTTGTCAACGTTTGGCATGCAACGTTTTCTCGCAAAAGAGGTGGTAAAAATGCCTTTACTTTATTGTACCACAGGAAAATGTCAAATAGTACTGAAAAAAACTCTAAAATTATAAACAATAATAAATGTTGTTGAGACGCGTAAATTTACCACTGATGAAAACTATGCAAAACAAAACTGTAATCTAGGAAAATCCTATATAAAATTACCTCCTTTTTTTTCATCTGCAACGTGGATAAGTGGTAAACGCGTTGCATGCTGCGACGGTGAAGAAAAAAAAATAATGTGTACGAACCTTTCTTTGTGTAACTTTTTTTACCTTATTTTGAATTTTCAATTTCATAATGTAATCTTGTTCTTTACGCACTATTGCAAGTTAAAGCAACTATCTTTTGAATGCAAATGAATAGTGTATATTTGTTTATTTTATTTTATACGCTTATCAGTGCACTTCTATGATGTTTGGTTTTGTCGTTCTGGAGCTCTTTTTATTTTAGAGCGCAGCTCTTAGGCACCCGTTTCCGTGTTT